>VZZY01023557.1:310867-386538 GCA_013400335.1 Eurystomus gularis
CATCCCTGCTGCAAGTGAGTTCTACTGAAAACATTGTCTTATTCTACCTAGGTTTATAGAAACTTGTTTTTCTTTCAAAATATCCACAGCTTCTATTTGAAATCCTTGGCTAGACCTTCTCTAGACTAAAGGCCATGGGTTCATTCTCAACTTCTTCATTTTTTAATAAACTCCTCAGTAAACCTCCCCTCTGTTTCAAAGCCTGCTACAATATCCCTGCACTCTGGAGCTTTGAATAGCTTTGGGTTTCCAAATGAAAGCCTAGTGCTGGTTCATGGTTTTACAACCCAGTTAGAGTCTGACCTAAGCCCCGAAGCCTAGGGTGGAAGGCAGTGTCAGGATTACTCTTGCATTTGGCAGGAAAAATATATCTGAAAAGAACAATTAACACTTTGTTAACGTGCCAAAGAACAGACTGATCTGCCTGTTGGCCAAAGGCAACTAGCAACTGCTGTTTACCTTAATGTGTAAGTGCTAATGTGGGACACTTCTGATAGCAGAGCATATTCTTAGCCTTAAAGCGCAATGACAGATGAGAGGTCCTCCTCTAATTTCCCATCCTCTCCATTAGCAGGAAAAGCAGATAAAGGCAGCAGCAGAACCCTGCAGTCCAACTCCTACCTGGCAGATAATAATGCAAATGGAAGCAACAAAAGCGGTAAAAAATTTGATGGCAGGAAAAGAGATGAATGGGGTTGATCTCAGCTCCATGGGACAACACCAAATGCCACCCCTAAGGGAGACTCAGGTCCTGTTTAGATCTCTGTTGCTTTTATCAGTCATTAACATGCATGCCCATCTGGGGTTGCAGACCGCCATCGGTGCCCTGTGATGTTGCTGTCACCAAATGCAAAACCTCATCAAAGAATAAAAGAATTTTTGCAAGTTTCTCAAAAACATTTCTGCCTGCACGCTCTGTGTCTGATGTCCAGTTGGGAAAGTTCAAAGCTGTCTCACAGATGTCTCTACACCAGCATCCTGTTTCTCATTCCCCTCCACCAAAGCCTTGCCTCATCCAAACCCTGCTGCATATCCTTTAATACCAGTGTTGGTGGATATCAAGGGTACCCTCAGTAAGTTTGTGGATGATGACAAGTTGGGTGGAAGTGTTCTGCTTGAAGTTAGGGAGGCTCTGCAGAGGGACCTGGCCAGACCGGATCAATGGGCCTAGGCCAATGGGATGAGATTCAACAAGGCCAAGTGCCAAGTCCTGCACTTGGGTCACAACAACCCCCTGCAATACTGCAGGTTTGGGGAACAGTGGATGGAAAATGCCTGGGAGAAAAGGACCTGGGGGTGTTGGTCAACAGGCAGCCGAAGATGAGCCATTAGAGCGCCCCGGTGGCCAAGAAAGTCAACAGCATCCTGACTTGGATCATCACTAGTGTGGCTAGCAGGACTAGGGCAGGGATTGTTCCCCTGGACTGGGCACTCGGGAGGCCACCCCTCAAATCCTGGGGTCAGTTTTGGGCCCCAAACTCCAAGAAGGACATTGAGGGGCTGGAGTGTGTCCAAAGAAGGGTAACAAAGCTGGGGAAGGGTCTGGAGCACAGGTCTTGTGAGGAGCAGCTGAGGGAAGTGGGGTTGTTTAGTCTGGAGAAAAGGAGGCTCAGGGGAGACCTTCTCACTCTCAACAACTCCCTGAAAGGAGGTTGGAGCCAGGCGGGGCTTGGCCTCTTCTCCCATGGAACAGGCAATAGAACAAGGAGAAATAGCCTCAACTTACATTCAGGGGAGGTGTAGGATGAACATGAGGAAAAATTTCTTCTCTGAAAGGGTTGTCGAGCTCTGGAACAGGCTGCCCAGGGCAGTGGTGGAACCACCATCCCTGGAGGGATTTAAAAGCCATGAAGATGTATTGCTGAGGGACATGGTGTGGTGGTGAACCGGCAGTGCTGGGTTAATGGTTGGATTTGATGATTGTAAAGGTCTTTTCCAACCTAAACAATTCTATGATATTCAACTCAGATTAACCCTGTTCCCTTGATGCCTTCCTCTTACCCCAGGACAGGTACTGCTCCCCTCTTGCTTTGTGATTGTTCCCTCCAAGGGATGTATCCACCATAGAATCATAGAATCACAGCATGGTTAGTTGAGCAATGCATAGAGAGAGAGGACACAATCACTTCTTAATTACTCCATCATGGGCTTGTACTGTCCACAGCAGAAGGTACTGGCCTGCCTCATCTATATTTTCATTTAGTCTCAGGCCTCTCTGAAAAATCTCAGAGCTGAAGAAAGGCAGTGAGCTGCTATAAGGCGAAATTTCACCAGCAAAGACGCAGTTCTACAGTATCCATTCAAGATGGAATAGAAGTCGATACAATAATAAAGATGGATAAGCAGATAGACAGACAGACAGACAGATATGTAGATAGGCAGATGGTAGTCTGCATCCTGTGTATTAAAACCGTAGACAATCCATCATGCAGTCTCTTCCCCCTTTCTTATCCCTCCCCTTTTTTAAATTCCACCTAATGCTCCAGTGAAATTTATTACAATGCAAGAAATAATGACTTTTAAAAGATATTTTTTACTTTTTAAGCAGAGGTGTGAGGCCTTCCCGAAAACAAATGGATGAAGATGTGAAAGCTTATTGGATTGTCACGTCAGATACATTATCCCCAGGGCTCTGAATGAAGAATTAGACCATGGAGATCTTATTTGACATTAGATGTTTCAATTTCTCCAAGAACATTAGGCATGTTGGATTCAGCACCGAATTCAATAATAAACAACAGCGCTGACCCTCCCCCCTTCCCCTTTTACCCCTTAGCATTTTAAGTCAGAGACATGTTATGAAGATTTATTTTACATTTTTATTATTGCACTCACAAGAAAAGAGAGATCATATTTGCATAATTCATTTTTATACAAACCTTTATGTATTACTTACAGCTGCCGATTCTCCCCCCTTTAATATATGTGTTTATATGGCAGTAAAACAATGACGTTCAAACAATACACAGAAGAAGATTTACTTCAACCCCGCAGGTAGTGCTGTATATTTATTAACCCCTGGGAATTATTTTGATTGAAATCCCTTTGGATAATGCTTATCAAGAGACTGAGGCTGTGTACTTGCTCGCAGTTCTCCATATAGGAGGCGAGAGTTCAGCATCAGAACCTCCTGGGGTGATCAGTGCCAACTGGCCATGGTAGTAGTTGGGGCATTTTTATTGCCGAAGGCATCTAGCTGGGACCACAGTGCTAGCTGCAGGATGAAGGCTGAGGAACACTCTCTGGGATGATGTGCATGGAGAATGAGCATCCAGACCACACGGTGTGATGCACAGCTAGGAGAATATCTCCATATCTCCATACCCTCCAGGCCAGACCAACTCAGTTGCGTGCACATCTCCTCACTGCCCTGCTGAGCCCCATAGACACATATCCCCATGCCTCACTAGACCCAAGTCCACCTTTTCCATCTCACCCTGCCTCCCAAGAACTGCTCAGAGCTGGCTGTGACAGACTACATTGTTCTCTGGTAGCTCCTTGGTCCTTTTCCTTGGTAGATGCCCTCTCATCAGACACACATAGGGTCGTGTACCCCAAACTACTCCTTTTCTCTGCATTTTCACATGCTGCAGTCAGTGGTGGTGCTGGTGGTGGTGGTGAAAGTGGTTGTCATGGTAACTCCTTTTTCTCTTCTGCAATTCTGCAGGACTTCTTTCAATGGAAACAATTTGTGAATGTGCTTCCTTTTCTTGCTCAACCTTTAAAATAACAGGTATCAGAAATATTTCAGCAATGTAAAATTTGCCATGTTAAGGGCATCTCCAAGTGGTTGATACTGAAACGATACCTACACCAACCAGGTGCTTTCAAAGGCAACACAAGAAGTCTCAAAGCAGAAAATTTCCCAACTGAAATGTTCCTTCCTCATCTCCAGTGGAAGTAGTGATGGCTTCTACCCATTCCACTTGACCAACCTAAAGAAACTCATTCTTTTTCTCCTCAGTCTAGTCCTCCTTCAAGACCTCAATTCATGGTCTTCTTGACATACTGGGGCAGCATGTCCCACAATTTAGTTATTGTCCTGGTTTCAGCTGCGATAGAGCTGGTTTTCCTTCTTTGTGGTTGGAATAATGCCATGTTTTGGATTCAGTATAAGAATGTTGATAATATACTGATGTTTTTAGTTGTCATCAGGAATCACAGAATCACAGAATGGTAGGACCTCTGGGGATCATCTTGTCCAACACCCCTGCTCCAGCAGGTTCATTCAGAACAGGTTGCCCCGGATCATATCCAGGCAGGTTTGGAATCTCTCCAGAGAAGGAGACTCCACAACCTCTCTGGCAGCCTGACAGCAAAGAATTTTTTCATCATGTTCAGATGGAACCTCCTGGGTTCCAGTTTGTGGAGCAAGGACAAGGGGTGATGGTTTTAAACTAAAAGAGGAGAGATTTAGATGAGATCTAAAGAAGAAATTTTCTACAGTGAGGATGCAGAAACTGGCCCAGGTTGCCCCGAGAGATGGTAGAAGTCCCATCGCTGGAATCATACTAGGTGCGGTTGGATGGGGCTCTGAGCAACCTGCTCTAGTTGCAGATGTCCCTGCTCACTGCAGAGGGGTTGGACTAGATGACCTTTAAAAGTACCTCCCAACCCAAACCATCCTATGATTCTATGAATGGCCTCTCTCTGTTTCCATTGAGGAGGGGAAAGTCCTTGATGTGCAACCAAGTGCAGAAGCTTGTCCCATGTCACACAGAAGCACAGGAATGGAGCCAGATATGACATCCTGCCTTCTGGTCCCAAGGCACAGGCACCCTTTAAAGAAGAAATAAACCAAAGTGACTTCTCCCTTTATAAAAGCATCCTTACATGCACTTCCTCTGCATGGTCTGGCATTACATCAAACACTATGCTTGCCATCAGCTGAGCATGATGGCATGGTGAGCCTAGTGAGGAGTGACGGCTTTTTTAAATAAACTACATAATAATTTCACATAAATTTCCATGAAAAGAAAAAAAAAAAAAGACTTTTTTTGCTTAAAAGACCCACAGATAAGGGATTCCCAAAGGAGCAGGCAACAAGTGTTATTAAACTATTCCATCAGGAACATGGCAAATGGATCTGAATTTACCTCTTCAAGGAATTTAATCTCCATATCTTCTCCATCTTGTTTCTCTTTGCTAGAAAAATAAGTGGCCACTTCCAGGCTGTCAGCAGAGGCTCCTGAGATGGACATAGATATCTTCTATGATGCTTAAGGTCAAGAGAACAATGAGGTATAGCATTATCTGCACTCCAACATACCGGATTTAACAACACTTCCACCAGGAAGGCTCCCCAGAGGGTTCTTCACATCTCTCCTGAAGTCAAATTGAAGATTCATTCACCCAGCAAGGGATTTATCTCACCTAACCTCTCCCATCTGAGTGCAAACATCGCCCTCTGAGCCAGCTGTCTTGACGCTCTTTATAATCAGGGGAGAGGGATGGGTACTTCTAGAAGGAGATTTGTCTGCTCTGTTTTAGACATCTCTCTCCTAAGATGGTATGCACTGCACGGCAGCAAGGCACATTTCTCTCCCATAGTGATAAAGGAGCTTAACAATACTGTTAAAATCCTGCTACGGGGCAAAGAAAACACCATATATATAAGGTAAAAATTTATTCTTAGACCAAGAAGTGTTTTAACAGTGTAATAGTCCTAATTATCCAGTTAGTACAATAAAGTGTCATTAATGATGCAGTTAAAACTGCTATACAGAGGCTTTCCCACCTTTCCAGTATCAATCTCCTACCTCTGGTGTGTGTTGTTTACCCTGCCAGTGTTCCTTTTCATCCCAGGGCTGTCAGCTCCAGTGTCACCCCAGTAGGATGGAAGAGGAGGGTGGGGATTGAAAGTCATCACCATATTGAGGTCTTCACTGGCAAAACTGTGATGCACATGGTGGGATTTCTTCCTCCTCACTCTCAGGTCCCCCCAGGAGTATCTTCATCCGTCCTCTCCCCATCACCTGCTCCCTTTTCCCTCGTCTCCAGCACCAGTGGCAGAGCTGCCCAGCGCCCAGCCCAGGCACACAAAGGGCTGGTTTTTGCTGGGCAGTGCCTGCCCAGGGCAGCAGCCCTTGGCCATGTGAGGTGTCCCCAGCACCGAGCTCAGGCAGGTCAGGCATGAAGCCCTTGGCCACAGGACTTTTGCAATCATAGGGACATCCGGCTCAGGGCACAGCAAGCCCAGAGACATCCTAATACTCCCCAGCATCAAATCAGCTCCAAACCCATGTTCTTTCACTATCAGTAGATAAAATCACTTTACTGGACTGCAAACATCAGCAGAAAAAGATGTCCCCAGAGCGTGCATCTAATGTTATTCCCAGTGACATTTACCACAGGGCACTGACCTCTTCTTGTTCACCCTGCCTACCCCAGGGACAGCCGCTGTTCCATTCTCCCCAAAGCATGCTCTGATCTCCAGGCCAAAAGGTGCCCCAGCCATTCCCTCTCAATTATTTTTCCACTGAGTCATGGAATAATTCAGGTTGAAAGTGACCTGTGACAGTTTTTGCCCCAACACACCATCAGGGTCAATAGATAAAGTTCTCATGTCAAAGTTAGATGAAGTTGTCCTGGAAGATAAGCATTTTCCTTGAAAATCTCCAGTTGATGCTAGTGCTGAAATAAGGGAATATCTACTCCCTTCTTTAAGTTGTTTCTCAGCCCTCAAAGCTCAACCCCTCTTATGAGCAGAACTTTCAGATGCTGTGAGCATTTTTCTCCTGACACAAAGGAGAGGTCAGAATCCAGTGTTAGCTTCACTTTCCTGTCATGAAAGTTGTCAGGAAGCCTCCTATTCTCCCAGCACGCAGAACCGCATTTCATGGACAAGGTATTTTAGAAAGTATTTCGCTAGAGTTTGATCCTACCTTGTTTCAGCCCATGTAGAGATGTGCCTTCAGCTTTGAAGGGAGAAGAAGAAGGCATTTAATCAATAGCTGTGTGAGTGATAAGCACATAAAACAGATGAGGCTGGCCAGCTTTTGTAATCATCGGTAAGACCGTATGGGCAATGTATTATTCAGAAAGAAAGAAAGATGACCATGGTGGGGATGGTTTTTATGGGGGTCAAGACTGCTTAAGGACTATCTCTTTGTAGTGCATTACTTCATGTAGCCTCTTTCCTGGAGGATTCACAGTAAGTTATTAGGATGAAAGGATAAATAGCAGTGAACATTTTTTATTATGTCCCAAAGAGGTCAGAAGCAGGATATTTTGACTTCCAAAGTCTCCTGTCCAGAGCATACACGCATGTAAATTGCTTAAAGATTACACAGTAAGAAATTTTTCTTCTTTCTTTCCTTCTTCTCCTCCAATGAATACGTTTAGATAGAAATTTTTCTTCTTTCTTTCCTCCTTCTCCTCCAATGAATATGTTTAGATCGAAGCAGGTTTGTTGCTGTAGAACTTGGATCAAACAAGTTGAAATCTATAGCCAGAACCTACTCTCGTAGAATCACAGAATCATAGAATCATGGAATCATAAAATGGTTTGTGTTGGAAGGGAACTCAAAGATCACCTAGTTCCAAACCCCCTGCCATGGCAGGAACACCTCCCACTAGACCAGGTTGCTCAAGGCCCCATTCAACCTGGTCTTGAACACCTCTGGGGATGGAGCATCCACAACCCCCCTGGGCAACCTGTTCCAGTGTCTCACCACCCTCAGAGTGAAGAATTTCCTCCTAATTTCCAATCTAAATCTACCCTTTTCCAGTTTGAAGCCACCACTCCTCATCCTATCACTACAGGCCTTTTGTGAAAAGTCTCTCCCCAGCCTAGCAAACAACTTCTGCTTCATCCACCACCAGTCCCAGAAAATCCATGTCAGGTTTAAGCCTGCCTGATTTTAACCTTGTTATTACAGCTATGCAATGCTGGAGATGAGTGCTCAGGATACACTTCTAGCTCCAGCTGTGCTTCTTGAAGTGGTTACTGCTCCCAAATGCACCTGCAGCTGTTTATCACCTTTCTCCTGCTTCCTCCTCCCATCAATCTGCTGAAGTGCTCATGCAACTGCCTCCTAACCCACTGCGCTTGATATGAACTGGATTAGCAGAAATGTGCTTTTGGAAGTGTTTAAAGCAACCTGGCTCACTTTAGCGGTAACACGTCAGGGAGCAAGCTCGCGAGCAGCTCGATGCAGTGTATGCAGCTAGCATATGTAAGAGGTGATGACAATCTCCAGCTGAGACCACGACAGAGGCACTGCTCTCTTCAGACCACTCAGAGAGATGGTTGTTTCGTACACAGAGAATGAGGTAGTACAGATCTATTTAACCCATTCCCTTCTGTCGCAAATCCCTGCTCTCTTTTGTAATTGTCGGTGATTAAAAAATAAAAGGCAGGGATATTGATTGTCCTTCGACATTTATTGACTGTGATGGCTCTGCTCTTACAAGATAACCATTCTGTTCTAGCATCTGCATCACAGTTGGTACATCACAAGAAAACAATGTTCCAGAACTTAATCTGGACCAGGCGGAGCAAATCAACCTATTGCAGACTATAGGCTTTACACCACAGAATTCCAGCATGGTGGGGGTTGGAAGAGACCTCTGGAGATCACCTAGTCCAATACCCCTGCTCCATCAGGGTCACCCAGAGTAGGTTGCCTAGGAGGGCTTGGAATGTCTCCAGAGAATGAGACTCCATAACCTCTTTGGGCAACCTCGGCCCTCACAGCAAAGAAGTTTTCCCTCATGTTCAGATGGAACATCCTGGGTTCCAGTTTGTGCCCATTGTCCTATCACTGGGATCTACTGAAAAGAGACTGGCCCCATCCTCTTGACACCTGCCCTTTAGATGTTGATAAGCATTGATCAGCTCTGCTCTCAGCCTTCTCTTCTCCAGCTCAGCAGCCCCAGGGCTCTCAGCCTTTCCTAGGCACAGAGATGCTCCAGTCCCCTCAGCATCCATTGGATTCTCTCCAGTAGTTCTTTGTCTCTTTTGAACTGGGGAGCCCAGAAGCGGACAAAATACTCCAGAGGTGGCCTGACAAGGGCAGAGTAGAGGAGGAGGATATCCTGGAACGGACAAAGGCTGTATGATAAAGCCACCAAAGTGACCTCTCACATCTAGGATGTTGTATGATAGATGCTGTTCAATGCCCAGAAAAGCCAAATAGAAGCTGCCACCTGAATTGCCATTCTCATGGTTACTCGCTCCCCATGATGGAGTTTGTGGTGACAGAATTAATGTGGTTCTAAAGGTAATTTGAAAGCGTCAAGAGAGGCGAATTATCGCATGAAAATGCAAATTGTGGCTTATCTGGGCTGTTCCACAGCTGCTATGATTCATCATCATTTCTTCATCTGTTTTTTTTCTTTTCCAGGTGAGATCTCAATAAAAAGGAGAGGGAGGGGGTGTGAGAGTGGTAGAGCAGAGCTTCATTTGCTGGAAGAGATTTATGGCTCCTTTTATCTGAATGTAAAACACCCTTCAACAGGGCAGGAATATTAAACATTTAAAATCTTCATCTATCATTCAGCCCTTATCTGGTGGTCACCACTGATTCCTCACACGTACAGCACAGGTAGCTTTGCCTTGTCTCCCACATTATGCCCTGACTCAGGGGACCAGCATCCTCTAGCCAGCTCTCCACAGTCATCCCACCACACCAGATACACATGACATTCAGGGACAACTCCAATGGCGTAAAGCAGTATTAAGTTTCCAGCTTCACTGGAGCAGCACAAACTCATCCCAGCAGAAGTCCTACAATGCTGTTCTTCACATTTTTCTGATATATGCTCCTTCATTAATGGAAGTTGGATGGTTTTACACCATCCTGACAATCATACTTCCCTGTGTGGTGGAGTATGGGAGCTATAGACCTGTTCACCTTTACTTTGATTGCACAATTGCTTATGAATGTGAGATACTGGGAAAAGGAAGCAAGGTCTGATTGTTCATACTTCCAAAAGAAGGAAGCACCAGATGAGTGCAGCAGATGGTAGATTCAAAATAATTGGATGGGGGTACTCCTTCACACAATGAAGTTCATCTGTGAAACTCCTTGTCTTAGGATGCTGTGGTTGCTGAACATCTATACAGTTCAAAACTGAACTTAAGAAACTTATGAAATAAACACCTGGCAGGTGCTATTAAACATGAAAATTCCACTTCTGGCTCAGTAAGTCCCAATCCTCTTACTCCCAGAAGGCAAGAAGATGTAAAATGCCACTACATACCAGCCCTACTCTTCTTCCATTGGCCACCAGCCATTTTTGGAGACAGGTCACAATTCCATGGATTTCCGCTCTGATTGAGAACATCCTATCTTCGACCTACGTTCTTGGATACTCTGAGGTGACCTCCTAGTCCTGCATGTCTGTGAATGGGAACCAAGGCTACATCATTTCTAAATTATGTTCTGGGGGATCAATGAGAAAATGCCAAAAAAGTTTCTACTGCTTAGGATGTAAACAAAACATGAACTTTATAGCCTTGTGGCAAACCCAGCACTCACACAAGGGTAAGCTGATCCCTAAGATGTGTCCCTGTACATGATGGGGAGTATCACCTGATGGGAGAGTGAAGATGAGAACCACAGAGGAGTGGAGCCCACTAGGTGAGAAGGTGATGGGACCCATGTTTGCACAAAATCAACCGTAATTGCATGCACTGGGAACCACTTGCTATTGAAAGCGTCAATGAATGTGCCTAGATTACTCATTAGCAGCAGGAAAGGTGGCCTGTTGCACACCCTGAGCCAAACTGGCCAAAATACCTCACTCCCACACAACACTCCAGAAGTCGCCTCACTAGGGCAGAGTAGACGGGGAGAAGAACCTCCATCACTGTGCCAGTCATACTCTTCTTCATGCACCCCAGGGGACCATTGGCCTTCTTGGCCACAAGAGCACACTTCTGGCTCATGGTTAACTTGTTGTCCACCAGAACTTCCAGGTCCTTCTCTGCGGAGCTGCTTTCCAGCAGGTCAACGCCTCACCTGTACTAGTGCAGGGGGTTATTCCTCTTCAGGTGCAGGACCTTACACTTGTCCTTGTTGAACTTCATGATGCTCCCCCCCACTCAAGTTTCCAGCCTGTCAAGGTCAGTATCCCCCTCCAGAGGCTATCTGCTAAGCCTGTGAGAACCTTGATTTTTGGGAATAAGAAGTTTGATGGTGAGCAATAGCTTCCATGTTGATTCTTCTGCCAGACATAAGCAAGCCACTCCTTACAGTGTGCTATCTGCCCCAGGCAGTGCAAAATTTAAATTTTCTTACCTTCTTGATCAAATCTGAGAAACCAGGACAAAAGATAAATAACAAGTCTCACACAGACTTCTGATGAGCTGTCACTTAGTATTATTGCAATGCATATTGGGATCAGAAGACACCGTGCAGCGTAATGCTTTCAGTTTTCAGTTGGAAGTGACATGATGTAACAGAGACCAGCTGGAGTAACTACACCTGCTGAAGATAATGCTCAGGTAGGGGGACCCTCCAAATACAAGGTCTAGTTCTTTAAGAAATAAAACAACTGTTCCATGAAGATCATGTAAAAAAAAATAACAACCTTATAAATATATATAAAGATTACCATAGCACTATAGAATCATCTGGTGTATTTCTGTGGGCATGTGTTTGTGTTACTTTAATGGTTGTTCCATATCAACTACCAATACAAAACATAAATAAGGTACATTATATCATATAGGTGCATTCCTTTCAAGAGGAAACAGCCTCAAGTAACAGCAAGGGGAGGTTTAGGTTGGATATTAGGAAAAATTTCATCACCAAAAGAGTTGTCAAGCACTGGAACAGGCTGCCCAGGGAAGTGGTAGAGTCCCCATCCCTGGAGGGATTTAGAAGAAGTGTAGATGTGGTGCTGAGGGACATGGTTTAGTGGCGGCATTGGCAGCGCTGGGTTAACGGTTGAACTCAATGATCTTAGAAGTCTTTTTGAACCTAAACAATTTTATTATTCTATAGTGTCAGTAAATATATCATTTGTAGGTGGTTTATCTGTATTTTCCATCGGCAGTTGACATTGCAGATCATCTATGATACGCACAGATAAACAGCAATTAAGCATCAGTATCTCTAGATCACGGAGCTGGCCAGCTCCTGCACTGGGTACTCTTCTAGTGGCAGCGGTGAGAACATGACCAGAAAGGAAAGCTTTGCCATTATCTCTGTCCTGCACTGTGTGCATATCCATATCCAGCACCACTTAGGAACCACTCCAACAAGTGATCATCTTAACAGGGTCAGCACCTTTCCTCCCCAGGACCCCGTAACAAACTTAGCATCAGCTCCTGTCTAATTGAATTGGAGCATGATCAACAGTCTAATTGAAGACTGTCTCACATCCATTTCAAGTTCATGTTATTTCCCAATTTGCTTTCTGAGCTTCTGTTCACAGATTTAGGGAAAAGGCAAAGAATGAAAAAAAAAAAAAAAGAAGAAGGGAAAAAAAAACAGAGGGGAAAAAGCGGCTTTACTTAACAGTTGCTATTTTGGTATCAAAAGGAGTCTGCATTGTTGATTAGAGCGAGAGATCATTATCCCTCTTAGGAGCCCGATGAAGGTCGTTGTGTTAACCTTCAAATCACTCTGTAACTGGAGGCTGCTTTTTTCTCCTCCTGAGCCACACTGGGAGTAAAAAAAACCAAAACAAACCAGCTCAAAGGAAACTAGCCCAGCTCATCTTCTGCAGACTGGAAAAGGAGACGAGTGGCTGGGTAGGATTAACTTTGGATGTTGTTGTGTATTGTTAATGTGTGGTCAAAGGAGGGAGGCAAGATGATGGGTGATGGAAGTAAACAGATTTAAATGTTCCGTCCACTGAATGCCCTGTCGTGACTGGACAGCAATGGGCAGACACCCTGGGTAACTCGATAGATAGCTCAAAACCAGCGTGCCAGGTAGCAATAGCTCATTAAACACTAATGTGGGGGAAGGCATTTGTATATTTACTCAAATCAGAAGACAGTTTATGCCCAACACGCTACCCATGACAAGATAATTCAAGTCAATATAAAGGGAGATTCTTGTCTACCGCACACTGGGTGATAAAACCTCTCTTTTTTTTGTTACTCTTGTAAACTCCCAGGTTTACATGTAAGAAACAGTACAGGAATTTCTACTGTGTTACTGGTGTTCAAGGGTCTCAGGCAGCTGGTGAAGAGCCAAAGCTGCCTGTCTGCATACACAGTACATTATGACCTTCCCACTGACGCATTTCTTCGACCCACAAACCATGGTTCCAAGGGAGAGACATTACAAGCCAGAAGGGCTCCTTGGTTATGGAAGAAGCTAGTTGTAATACCTCTTCCTTGGACCCTATGGTTAGCAGAGGTGAGACCCACCATGGGAGAGAGATTCTGGCTTCCGCACTGCCTAATCTGGCCTAGAAAAGCTGTCAAAACAGACAGCCTTGGTAAAAAGGATTAAAATCCAGGAAAAAGAGAAGAAACCCATGCCCCAGTGCTCTGCAACTGACTTCTCTATCCATAGCTTCTCTCTCACCCAGATCTCCCCATGCGTCTTTGGCTTCTTGATTTATATCATGTGGACAGAGATTCAGATCTTACACTTTCTTGTGTCTTAGACATACGCTCTGCCTCTCTTTCCCCTCTGACCCCTCACCACATATTTGCCATGCAGATACCGCCATCCAAACCCCCACCGCATGAATGTGATCCATCCTGTCCCCATGCTGACACTGGCTCACTCCATTAGCTGCTAGAAATGCCTTGTTTCTCTGCAAGGCCGACGTTCCTTTGCAAGACACTGGATGTGCTTGTTACCACCCTGTTTCTTTCCCCGTGGAGCCAGTGCCCTTGCATTGTTAATCCTCCTCGGACAACTTCTATTCTAAGTCAACCATGTGTCAATTTAGCATTCACCTTTTGTTGCATCTTAAATCCTTATAATCCCTGTCCTTGCTTCTACACGTTAAATAAACAAAACTCACATTTTTTCCTGTCTCTCCCTGCTTCCTGTGCCTGGTGAGGAGCAGGCTCTGAGGTGACATCTCCCAGGCAAGACATACAGATGCAAATTACTGGGACAGGTAATATGTCCAGGAGAGTCACCTCAGCCTGGAGACAGGGTGAAAAAAATCCCTGCAAACAAGAAGAGGCTGCCCCTGTTTCTACCCTTACCTCCTGTGGTAAGGCTAAAAGCTGAAACATTACAGTGGGAGAGAGTCTTTTCAGGGACAATGTTGCATTTGCTGCTGTTTCAGCTAAAGGCATCTTGAAAGGTCTGAAACGAGTGAAGCAAGTTCAAGTGCATCCTGTAGGTTTTAATAAAAGAAGGTCCATTTCCAGTTTTATGTGAGTTCCACTTTTTCTCTGTAGACAATTTCTCTCTCTGTGGTGCTCCTAATCTGCAGGCTGTGAAGATGCTACACCAAAGAGGAATTCATCCAGGGCTTTCTTTGGTTATTTTTTTTAAGACAAGACATCCTAATACAAGTCATCTTCCCTGGGCAGAGGTGTAGACAAGGATAAATGCAGGGAATTACACTTGCTTACCTCTGGTATGGGCAAGAAAAAGTTCATCCACAGCTGGATGAGAAAGGCACTCCTTTGTTTGCTACGTGGCTGCTGCTTTCTTGGCAACAGCAGCTGAAGATGACAACACATTTCTGACATGCCTCAAGAATTTGTGTTTTGCCACCATAACCACACACGAGCAATATTTCCCCTTTCTGATGTTGTTAGGGACTGGTTGTGACTGCAGGAATGGTGACACAACTTGTTTGACAACTCCAGCAGTATCCACTAGGACCATCCGCTTGGCGTTAAGAAAACGTCTGCCACATTAAAGAGAAGACAGAGCTGGGGAGAATATGACAGCTCAGCATGCTGTGATGACTTCTGGACCCAGCTCATTTCACTGCTAGTCTTTTTTCCTACACACTCTGGGTTTCTATTGCGTGTAGGAGCTTGATGCTCCCTGAATGACATCTGTGCCCCACCAAATATCCCATTGGGAAACTGTTCCCTCAGCTGCCCATGGCCATGTCTATACTGGACAGTCTCACTGCCGGAACTTCTGTCCCCAACTCTGTGTCCTTGCTGCACAAAAACACTGGTGCTCTGTTTGTTAGCCAAGGCCTTAACTTTAAGTTTTCCTTCATGTTGGTGCTCTGTAATCCTCAAAGGTTTTTGGAAGAGCCCTGAAATAAGAAGGGTTAGGTGAGGAAAACAATATTAAGCGGATCAGAAGAAATGAATAGACACTACTTCTTCACCACTGGTGCCTCAGATATATTCCAGCCATGTGGGGAATACAACAAGTGTCTCCACCAACTCTTGACTGGTGGAAGTACAAGGGTATGGTTCTGTCTCCAGCCAGCTGTTGGTACTGGTGCACATACATCCTAGTCCTTCATCAGAGGGTATTGGAGCTTGAGGTTTGCAGTACAATACAGCCCTGGACCAATAGAGAAGCATTAATATAAAATAGATAAAATAAAATAATGGCAAAAGAATTATCTAGATAGTTGAAAACAGCTCTACAGAAATAATCAGTTCTTCCATCAGACCCTGCATGTGGATGGGGATTATCTTATTTAGACTGACAGAGTGCCTAGTATCATGGGGTCCTGCTTTCTGGCTCCATATCTTGGACCTGGAGAGGCTGGAGAGTTGGGCGGAGGGGGATCTAATGAAGTTCAACAAGGGCAAGTGTATACTCCTACACCTGAGGAGAAATAACAACATACACCATTACAGGTTCGAGGTTGACCTGCTGGAAGGCAGCTCCATGGAGAAGGACCAGGGAGTCCTGGTGGACAACAAGTTCACCATGAGCCAGAAGTGTGCTCCTGTGGCCAAGAAGAACCTCCGTTGACCTGCTGGTCACACTCTTCTTCATGCACCCAATGCAATGGTGTCTTGGGGTGCATGAAGAAGAGTGTGACCAGCAGGTCAATGGAGGTTCTTCTCCCCCTGTACTCTGCCCTAATGAGGCCACCTCTGCAGTATTGTGTCCAATGCTGGGCTCCCCAGTTCAGGAGAGGCAAGAAACTCCCAGAGAGAGTGCAGTAGCAGAGGCTACAAAGATGCTGGAGCATCTCTGTGCTGAAGAAAGGCTTTAACAGAGGAGTTGGACAATGTGATCCCCAGAGGTCCCTTCCAGCCCTATCATTCCGTGATTCTGTAATTCCAGCTCCTGCCCCGAAAGTGCTAGAATTCCAAGAGAGACTATTGCTCTGCAACTTCATTTTCACACTGAACTCTGTGAATATGGGTCTCGATGCCATTTCAGCCAACATAAAAAAATTATATAACCCTTGAACCAAGAGCTAAATAGAAGAGGAGGATTTATCTTTCTTGTGGGGAACAGGTTTTCCCAAGACTGCAGAGAGGGAACAGAAGAACTTCACCCTCCCTCTAGAAAGGAGAATTAGAAGTGCTGAGATTTAAAGCTCTGATTTTGGGCTGGGCTGCCCCCCTCCTCCTGACAGTGCCCAACATCCATCCTTCACCTCAGATGCTTCAAGCAGCCATGCTTCTCACACTGACTTGGGAACACGGGCTTTTCCAATTAACCTGTCAGGAAGAGCAATGTATTATTTTCCAGCACTCAAAGTCATTTAAAAATCAGCAGGTTTCAGTGATCTGCTTGGCATGTTAAATTCTAGCTCAGTGTCAAGGAGGTACGTGATCCTGGCTTCACCACAGCCTGCAGAGAAGATGCGGTATCAGAGGGACCCAAGGTTGGAAGGAGACATTATATCTGTGAAAGAGGAGGACAAAACCACACAGCCAAGGTGCTAAAGACTTGGTTGGGAATTTTGCTATGTTATTATCCATCCATATCAATCCTGTCACTGGCAGAGACCCCGTTTGGGCAGCCACATCTTAATTCACATGGTCAAGAGAATGCCAAATATTGAATGGTGTTAACTGTGGTGAGGGCCATACCCCGTTGATAACTTGGAGGAACCCATCTCTTGACTAAAGCTACTGAACCAAAGGGATGCTTTTCTATCTGGCAGTGATATCTTTTGACTGTGTCCCAGCACACAGAGGACCTGGGCTGGGAGTTTTGGATGCATCCAAGGTGCTCATTACCTGCACCACTGCCAGTTTGATGCCCTAGTTTTGTTGATGGAGATAAGTCCCTCACTTCAACCCATCAGTATCTCTGGCATCTTTCTCCCCACAACCCAGGCCCTGGTATTAGCCATCCTCTGGACAGCATATCATGTCCCAACAAAGTATTTGTAGGTAGAAAACATATACCTGAGCTCTGCTCTTTAAAGCACAAGTGAATGCCTGGAGACTTGGAGACGGGTAAATGGGCTTCTTTGCAGGCTCCTCCTGTGCTCCTGGGGAGATGATGTGGGGTTTTTGCCTGTCTTCAATCACAGAACAAGAGCTAAGTGTTATTGATCTGAGACCTAGAGGGAATATTTCTGAGAAGTTCACCCTGGCATTAGTCCATCACTTAGCTGGTATTTATTATTCAAGGCTGGCAAGGGATTCCTGGCAGCATGCCCTGGCCAGACAGCACACTGGTGATGGAGGAGCTGAGTGAGTCAAGGGCAAATGAAGAGGGGAATGAAGGGAAGAAGGAGAAGAAATTGCAAAGTAGATTTTCCTCTCTCAAATTAACTTAGGTAGTTCCCAAAGTCTATCTCTGCAAAGTTGCCTCGGTGTGCATTAAAAACCCAAAGAAGGATGTACATGTGGAGTTTGGCAGATGGTCAGCCTGAGACGATTTTTAACTAAGAGTTAAGGTAAAAATGCAGAAAAACGGGCAAGAACAGGACAGGGCTTCACCCACCAAGACCAAAATAATGAAGGGTGCATGCGATGGAGCAAAGTGGCAGCTGTGTGGACACTTGCAGAGCGGCAAGGGGCTATTCCTCAAAGCTGGAAGATGTAAGAGGAAGAGTCGTGACGGTATCTGTCCTGCTCAGTGAATAGTGTCATTTGGGTTACTCCTATCACTCTAAATAGGTTTATCTTGCATTATGATTGATAAAAACTTGTATAGCCATGTTGGCAGATCTATCCACTGCCTTCCAAAGATGCCTGTCAAAACCACCCTTTACTCCTCACTAGACAGGGCCAAGCTAATTTGACATGACCTGATGTAGCAACTCCTCTTGAAAATTCATTGGAAAACTCACAGCAGATGCAAAGCAGGTATCTCTGTTGGCATGAAGGGCTAGGAAGTAACCGAGTCTGAAGCAGGACAGGAAACTGTAGTGATCACTGCTGGCGTATTTGCCAAGGGAAAAAAAACAAGGAAAACACAGCCTCAGGAGCCCAGTTCTGTGACAATTCCCTGTTTCTCTCCAATGGTCATCCAAGAGCATAGTGGCGATTCCAGGGCTCGCTCCCTGGTGATTTGGGGATAGAGGCTTCAAACTTTCAAGGACAGATTAGATGAAAAAAAATACCATTTACAGCGTCAGCTCCCAATCTGCTATACCCATGCCAGTTTTACAGGGCACTTTGCACAACTCCTGACTTTGGAGAGTCGATGAAATACAGCAGCACATCATGCAGCACAGAGCAGACTGAATGAATGTATCATAAGGGGCTTGTAAGAAGGGTCAGAGGATCTCCTAGAGGAAAGAGTTAAGTCTCTGCTTAGCCTAGCCCCAAACATTGCATCAGGGTTATGGCAAAGCAGGGACAAATCAAAATCTCTGTGGGGTTGCAGGAAAACCTGTAAAAATCAGCTTCTGGAGACACAGCAGCCTAGGCAAAGCCTTTGAGAAGTTGAGCACATGGCACCTCTTTTTCCTAGGCTCTAAACTTGTCTATGCCTTTCCAGGCAGTAAATCTGCCAGTTTAAAAGCCTTTTTAACCTTTGCAGTAAGATAATATTGGTAGGAGGAGCAGGGGGGGAAACTCTCAGGCTAGGTCAGATTAAAGAGCCCTGTCTGATAGGGTGCAATGAATTCTCCTGTTAGTGATTGCTGGGTTCATCGTTGGGACAGTGGACTAGTACGTTTGCTCGGTTTTCCTGTAGCTAAAAATTACATTAAATTCAAGTGGGACATTAATAATAATACTTATTATTATTATAACATGATTCCATCTCTCTCAGACAAACACTGACAAGGCTAGCCCAGCTCTCACTGATTTTACAAGAACCCCCAGGCACCGAGCTTTCACATCTTGGGTTTTTGTGTTCCCTCCTCCTGAATGTTTCAGTACTCCCCCAAAATGTTCACAGCAAGACTTGGGCAAGAATCTCCCTGTTTGGCTTCCTCCTTAGAAATAGTATTTGATCTCTTCAGCTCACTGGCCTGATATCTCAGGGCTGAAAATGGGCTCGTTACAAATATTGGTCTGAAAATGCCGTATAAGACCCTCTCCAATTGCTGCTGAAACAAAATAAAACCAAGCCAACAGAAAAACAACAACATCATCAACAAAAACAAAAGCTCTGTCCTAAGACAGAGCTCTAGTAGCTCTCTTCACTCTATCCTAGGCTGTTAGTCTGTTCAGTAAAGGTTACACCAGCAGAAGATCTGGCTGCTGTTCTCTTTGTGGTACGGCAAAAAGTTCCCTGATCTTTTGCATCACTCTTTGGCTACAAGGCATAGAAAACAAGGCTGGAAAAGTCAGAGGGAAAACCCAAGGAGTGATGGATGCCTGTTCCCAGGAGCTACAAAGGCTCATTTTCTCATGAATAGTGCAACGTTGTCGTGTTTCACACCCTCACTGCTGCCTTTCCCAAAGTAAGGACCACAGAAATGAAGTGATCAGTGTAGCTTGGTAATTAAGATGGCAGCTAATGCGAGCTCAGTAGATTTGGGCTGAAAGAAGGTATATTTTAATTATTAGTGTCCAATTAAGTATTGAATAAGCTCCATTATTGTAGGGGGATTTTGTGTCTCTCAGGGACCCTCAAAAGAGTTAATTAGAGAGGCTGCACACTTGTAGACATGATGTGTATGTTCCTCCACGCACTTCACTGCTGCCACAGGTCCCAGTGCAAGAATGCAGGTGATTTCTACCCTGTGAGCCTGAAACAGGATTTTTCTGTGTCCTTTACATTATAAAGTGACAGCCTATCTTCAACAACATGAATCTTGGCATAAACTGCAAAATAGAAAGCTGATCCCGTGCAGCTCTGGCCGGTATTACCGGTTAATTCAAATCAAGCATGTGCATGTCCCTGCCAGGCTGTAGCCAGGGCAGTGACCACAGTATGGGCACATCCTCACATTGGTAAGAACATGTCCAGCAGTGATCTCTTCGCTGGCTGGCCATGGGTCTTGTTGCTAAGTCTACTCTCAGAAGCCTTATTATGGAGTTCAACTCCCACCAGGCCACCCGTGAGCTTTTCAACAGCTATGACAATGTGTCTGGCTCTGTTTGTTTAGAAATGGACCATAGCCCTGTCTCTTGGTGGTCCTCATAGTTTAATTGTTGGCCTGCTCCCTGATTTTTGGCTTGTGCCAAATAGCCCACTCCTAGACATCAAATGGTTTGGTATTCAAGGGATAATACTGTTGGGGACGATTTTCAGCAAGTTGTTTTGATTATTAGTAATAACTGAGCTCAATCCTGTCAGTGCAAGCCATACCATACCAGTAGCAAGGGTACAGGAGGATATAGAACTGTAGAATGGTTTGGGATGGAGGAAACCATTCAAGGTCGTCTAGTCCAACCTCCCTGCAGCAAACAGGGACATCTGCAACTAGATGACATTACTTAGAGCCCAGTCCAACCTGACCTGGAATATTTCCAGGGATGGGGCATCTACCACCTGTCTGGGTAACCTGGGCCAGGGTCTGACCAACCTCAGCGTCAAAAATTTCTTCCCTTTATCTAGTCTAAATCTTCCTCTTTTAGTTTAAAACTATTACCCCTGTCCTGTCTCAAAAGACTCTACTAAAAAGTCCCTCCCCATCTTTCTTATAGGCCCCCTTGAAGTACTGAAAGGCCACAATAAAGCCACCCCAGAGCCTTCTCTTCTCCAGGCTGAACAAGCCCAACTCTCCCAGCCTGGCCTCCCAGCAGAGGGCTTCCAGCCCTCCCATCATCGCTGGGGCCTCCTGTGGCCCTGCTCCAGCAGGTCCATGTCTCTGCTGTGCTGAGGGCTCCAGAGCTGCCCCAGCACTGCAGGGGGGTCTCCCCAGAGCGAAGCAGAGGGGCAGGATCCCCTCCCTGCCCTGCTGCCCACACTGCTGGGGATGCAGCCCAGCAGGACATTGGCTTCCAGGCTGCGAGTGCACGGGGCCGGCTCAGCTCCAGCTTTTCATCCACCAGTGCCTGGACATTGCGTCTTCTAAAATAAATGTAGCTTGTGATTTTAAGTCAGGTTTTGGCAGCATGCTGCAGAGATGCAGAGTTAACCAATTAGAGGTACTGGCTACTCAGGATCTAGCACACCAGTCCAAATGCATGATCTGTCAATATTTAAGGATGGCCTAAATATACAACATCAGAGAAAAGCAGCTGAACGTATCATCTGGAAAACAGTGCAATCCTCTCATTTGGTGGGGAAGAGGATGACGTGACCCCAGCTGGCAATCAATTTGCACGTGGCATCCATCAGGCTGATGTGAAAGCGAGCTACAAATGGAGTGCTTGTCATTAAGAGAAGATACATGGAAGAGACAGAGATGGGGAAATAGTCCATGGGGGGCTATTCCTGAGGCAGCCCCTTCTAGAAAATAGGATTACTGGTAATGATGAGATAATTCACTAAGAAGTCATGTCAGATCTAAGTGACCCTCCTAGATGACAAAGGAATGATGGGGAAGAGGGGGCTGAGAGGTCCCAGCTGGGTCTTGGCCTTCATTCACTGCCCAGCACAGCCTCTCCAATGGGAAACTGGATGGGCTGAGGATAATGATTACAATCTTTCTGAGTGAAATTATTTCTTTTCTCTTGAGAGAACCCCTAAGTTTTACAAACAATATTTCAGACTGAAACTGAATTTACTTCCAACAGATAGTTTGTCTGTATTTTTAAGCCTTCTGTCATGCTGCAGCCCATCTGTAACACATTCATCCTCCGAGAAAAATCCATCCCAAGGGAACCAACACAAAATACAGCCAAGTCCCACAGACAGCATTGGTAGGAAAAGGATCTAAATCCAAATCTGACTACCACAGTTGCTACCTGACCAGCTAGCCTGCCCAATATTCAGGAACCCTGACATGGACATAAGCCAGCAACATCTGACCTGTTCAAATTTTCCATCAGAAAGGTTGTGCTCATAGCTGGGCAGGCTTGAAATTAAAATCACCCCAGTTTCTTCCACAGTGTGTAAAGGACTTATATTTTAAATCCTTTAAAGCTCTTACAACACTGGACAAATTTCTTTCTAAGTTCTTTCATAAATATATTGTTAAATAAAAAGGTTCCTTTGACCTTGGTGCTTTAAAAAGGAAATTAATCCTTGTTTCAGTGAGAAACAAAGCTAAAAACAGCCTGAAGAGTGAAGTTATTACTGTGGTTCCCAAAATTTAGGGCTGTTCTCATTGCATGGATACGCACCCAAGAATGACAAAGCAGTCATCTCTCCATTCACTCCAGCAGAAACCAGAACACGTTCTTGATGACAGCCTTTTCAAATGTTTTGAGACATCTGAAAGAGAGATGATAATAATTAGATTAAGAACACTAATTATTAATGATGGCTATTGCAGCGCGGTTCCTCTCAAACAGAAAAATGAGGTGACATCGCAGCCTGCTGCAATGCAGTCTGATTCTGTTCTCAGCTCTGCCCCTTGGTAGGGGAATCCACTACCGACAAAAAGATGATGGTCAGAGACAGCTGATGTGAATCACGCAACCATCACCTTGTAAACAAGTGCCATAGTTAAACAATCTCACTCTTTCATGTGTATTTTGCAGATAAAGCCATTTCTTGGCCTTATGTTACACTAGGTCCTGTGGAGGTCTAATGCAAAAAAGATGGTCCATGCCCCACAATAAAATAAAAAGATGCTAAAACATGCACCTGAACCCCAATTCCCAAGCCTCTCTCTTCCTTGGTATCTTATTCATAGGGAGAATTCTCACGCCGCGTTTATTTTTCTTCTCCATCAGACAAGTTGTTCTAGGAGCAGAGACTGTCTTTCAGAGGAAAACAACAAATTGATCCCATTTAAAATTCTTCTTCATCCATGACCAACCCAATTTAAAGTGCTATCAATCTGAGTGGTGGCTTCCCCAGTGGAAAAGGTGCAAAGCAAAGATTTGGCTTTTTAGTTGCTGCTTGCGTTGGATTTCTTCACTGATGTTTGTACTTTGTTTTGTTTTTAACACTACACAGATGTAACTGCATCTTATGGGCAAAGGCAGCTCACCAGCTGCCACAGTTTATTGATTTGTTTATCTTCATTTACCTTTTCAGAAAAAAAACAGGGAGCACAGTCTGTCTCCTTCCTGTGACCAGAGTCAAGCAGCAGGGATCCTGGGCATGTGCATCTTGATGGAGAAAAGGACCTTGAAAAACATGAGAGGGACAGCTTTTGAACACCTGGTGGCCATATTATTTCATTTGCAACCAGAACAGAAATGCTGTGGATGCATCACAGTGGTACAATCAACAGAGAAGTGGAAGAAGTCAACTCATTGTCATCACAAAGTGTGGTGGGTGTGACGTTCACCCTGGTCCTACAGAGGGGTGACAGCACTGCCCCTGCAATGCATGTGACAGTGCAGAGTGCACAGGAGACTCAATGCACACGTTTTTTAAGATGCTGTGTGAAAAAAGGCTGTTGTTAACCTTTAGTGCAGGTTTACCTTTAGTAAGGAAGAAAACTAAGTTTATTTAGGCTTCAGGGTCTACAATGAGATACTGGTTCATAAACACTTCAGATGAGGGGCTAAACTTGGACAATGGTCACTCTAATGTGCCTTGTTCTTATATTTACCTCTGCTGGTCATGACTAGAGACATGATACTGGGGAAAACTGTTCAGCAATCTGAGCCAATGTAGCCGTTCTTGTGTTATTCTGGAGAGAGTTCATATTACTCAATAACAGCTACCTCTGAATGATGGCATCTATTCACATTCCCTAAAGGAGGGATAGGACACACCTCACTGATCAAAGTACCTGAATTTAGGTGTCTACTTACTAGTGTCTCCATGTGAGTCATATGTCTTTGTCATTTGAGAAGCCCAGAAATATCCCTCTTGCCTTCAGCCTTTGTTTCTGAAGGGCTCAGATCACCAGTGGATCCAATATCATATGTGCCAGTCCCATGGGGTTGAACTGGTTACCACAGGGAGTCTCAGGTGGCATTGAGTGCTTATGCTTAGGCAAATTCAACATGGCCAGCGGAGTCTGTAAGGGCTCTCCTTGCTAAAACAGGTAGCACTTCAATATGAGTTGGTGTCAGGTACCCACAAGACATTTCTGGCCTTGAGCATGGGTAGGGTTGTTCAGTAAGATTATCCCTGAGGCTGGCATCACCTGCCCTCCTCTGGCGGGAAGCTTCTCACTATGTACTATGCACTTGCTGAGGAGGCTAGAAACCCACATAGCATTTCCTTCCCCAGAGATTTCCCTCTCCCTTATTTCATAGTGAGCCAAAAATTTCCTGGGTTTTGTTACTGGGACCTTCACACATCTACACCAGCCTCAACTGTCCAGCCTTGTGGCCTACAGGGGTCGTACAGCTCAGATTTGTGCAACTAAATACCGTTGCCCCAAGGAAAGGTTGGGCACATCTCCAGGGACAATCCTTGACCCATGCCCACCTCACAACCAGGCTTGGGCACTGTCTGGGAATGCTCGATGACACACCCTATAAAGGTGCCAAGACCATGCTCCAGCCTGAGTCAGGCCTGAGTTGTTCTCCTAGTGAGGACCTGAAACCACTTGGCTGCCCTGTTCCTTATGTGTATCCCTTCAAACACAAATCCAGAATCATGTGGACTTCTCCAAAGCTTTGCAACACCGGGGAGTACACTCTAGACAGAGAACACCTTGCTCAAAACCGAGCAGCACTTTACTTTACTCTAACAGAGGTTAGACTCTCAGATGAATTGTTGAAGGGGAATTAACTAAGATGGTAATGGGAAGACAAGAACCAGCATGTTTACAAGAAAACTTATGAAATCCCTCTGTATATTTCTTTGTATATCTATTTGTATGCCTCTCCCCTAATTCTTAATGACTCTTCTTTGTTTCTGGCCAGATCCTGACACATGTGATGTAGAGTTAATGCCCTCAGGAAGGTGGAGTTCTGACAAGTTTGGAAGTGACCGGCAGCCAAGTAAAGGACAAAAAGTCTACCTTTGCTTTCACGGAAAGCTTGCAAAATGAGTTTACCCCTTACGAGCCACCCGAGAATCCACATGGGATTGAGTGCATCCCAGTGATCCCACCGCAGGAAAAGATTTGGCTGGAGTTTTCACCTTCTGAGAGGCTGGCATCACTCAAACTGAATATGCCAGTCCATGGGGAAATGAGGCTTCATGAGTGCAGCAGTGTGGCAGAAGGATTTGTTTTATTAAAACCAGGCAGCTTTTCCCTCTGTTCCCTGGATTCTGCTGTCTGTCTGGATGTTTTCCTGCCCTCCTCAGAAAGATGCACACCTGATGTGGTGACAGGGGTAAACGGTCTGTCAGCAGCATCAAGAAGCTGCTGTGAAGGGGGAATGGTCTGTCTTCCTGCTCTTGTTTTAAGGTTTCACTTTTCTGCTCTAATGGTATGCAAAACAGTGCTGATATCTAACCTTTTCCAGATAATCTACTTTCTGTTTGCATTTTCACACTGACCATTCCGGTTGCTATAACCAGAAGAACAACTTGGAGCAACCAACTGCCTCTCTGGGCTGGCTCCCTCATGCCACTCTGCCCTCCAGACTGAGTGCCATGGGTACCTCAGTACAATCCTTGAAGACTGAAAACCTGAGGACTGAAGTGCCTAATCCCCAGCAAATGTTTCTGCTGGCTTCAACCATGAGTATTGGCTGAAATTCTAGCAAGAGATCCCTGCTGGAGGGAGAAATTCCCTGCAAGTCAAGAGGAAACCTATTGATATTAGGAAACCACAGCGATTTAGCATCAATCATATTGATTGATACTGTCAGGGAAGAGGGGGAGGGAGCATTTAGCAATGGCTTGGGGACCTAGAACAAATTAGCATGTCACTGGGATCGTGGTTGCTCCCACATTTTAACACTGGCTGGAGCAAAGCTAGGAGCCATTAATTGACTTTTAGCTCGAACTGTAATCCTGATGTCTTTTAGATGTCAATTAACCAGCACTAATAGGTGGCTAATTGTGTAAGATGGCCCCTCAAATGAGATGTAAGACAGAGACCCAACCACTCTGTGGTCATTAAGGGTCCTTCTGCATTTTGCACAAGAGTGGGGAACGCAGAGGGCAGTTTTCTCTGGCCCTCTTCCAGTATCTCCCATCACGCTACACCCCGTGTCTGCAGTGGATGACTTTTTACTGTAGCTATAGCTTCATTATAGGTTTTATCTTGTGCTTTTATCTGTCCAGGGGTGTACAGAGTTGTTTTATTGTAATTACATTTAAAGGTCAAAGCAGAAGTACCTCACAGGTGAACATTATTATAGGTCATACTACTGCCTTTCCATTAGGAAGATGCTGAAAGGCCTATCTGTCCCCTACCTGGCTGTTTCATGCCATTAAGTCTGTAGGAATATTATATCTTTGAGAAATCTGCACCCTATTGAACATAGCTGGCAGAAATGTGGACAGAAACAAATCAGAAATATGTACCCCTGGATTGTGTGGGCTTTGTTTTTGCTTAGGCAACAGGCTACAAAGAAACCTAAGAGCCTCAGGAGCATCACACTGCTTCAGGGGCTCAGAAGCCATGTCCTATCCCTGTCAATGTCATAAACCATTATTACTTTTCCAGAAGCCACTTCCAGAAGGACTTTGTGGTGAAAGAAAACCATCCCCATCTGTGGCTGCCTAGGGTGCACTTGGGTGGTCACCAAGGCAGTGGTTCCTCAGAAGCCCTTGCATCCCACAGTAGGCGTCTCATAAATGACAGTGGTGACTCCAGCATGTTTCTCCACAAATTCCTCTCGCTTTCTCCTCCTCTATCTATGAACTAACCTCCTGTGCACTGTCATTCCCCAGGCTCTCAAGCCGAGTGGCACAGAGCACACTGCATCTTTTACAGGTTGGTGTCAAATCCTCATTCTGTTGAAAATCGAAATATCATCTGAAATATGTAGCAGTTGAAATGGGCCAGTATTTGACAGCATCCCCTATGACAGCAGGCTCTTGGGAGGAAGGACAGCCCCCTTCACCTCCTCTCAGTCCCTTTCCCTTCAAACCCAGGGGGAAAAAGCAGATCCTCTCTCCAGCTCACTGCACAATCCAGTGAAAACTTCAACCTATTCACTAGGAAATTACCTCCCTGAGTAGAGTAAGATGCTGGACTTGTCCAATCCAAACCATTAGTTGCAGGCTGGTAGAGAAGAGAGACATTTGTAGAGAACTATGGTCTCATCTTTTGTTTTCTCTCCATGCGACCATTTCCTTCTCACAAGGTTGGCTTCACCCATTGCTCATGATATTTTCTAAAATTTTTCCCTCTGACAACCAATGTACTTATTGCAGAGAGACTCAAGTTTCCTCTTGCCACTCTTGAGGAGTTACATTGCCACGGAGATCAGATGATGGGTTGCTGGGGCCAGAGGTTTCTGTGTTCTCACAACTCCTCAGATGCGTGGAGTTGGGGCAGATAGAGGTTAAAATACCAGTGACTATCCCAGCAGAGAGGGAAAGAGAAAAGAACTTCAGCAGTACTGACCTAGTAAATCAGGGTATCGTTACAGGAGCTGGTGGCTGGAGAAGGATATCAGGTTCTCCCCCATACCTGGCAAGTACAAACCACAGACAGACTGAACAAGGGGGTTCTTGGTAGAACTGCTGGACAGCTATGGAGTCCTGCTGACAAAGCCAGTGGGCAGGCTGGCTCAGAGCTAGAAACAGGACCAAACTTAAGATAACAAAGAGCAAGCAGAGATCATCTGGATCAGGATTGTCCCTGGTCATCCTGCCATAGAGCTTTAACAAAGATGTTTGCTTTCTTCTGGAAAGTCAGAGAGAACACCACGGTTCCAGCATCCATTATTTTTTGCCCAAATATATTAAATTGCTATCCCTATGGGTCAGTAGAGTGTCCTCAAGAGTGGAAGTGAGACACCAGTCTCCACCTCTCCCAGACCACACACACTACCTATTTGCTCCCTCCACACCCTGCCTGTGAGGAACTGAGATATTCAACATCACCGTTTATCTCTAGAATAACACTTTTTAAAGAGTTGACAGAACTATTTGCCATCAACAATGTTGATCTTTTTTTTTTTTATCTAAAAGCCTCTGAAAGCCAACCAACCAGTCCAGCTATTTACTGTCACTTGAGCTTCCAAGTGACTTCTATGCCCAAGTAGAGCACAGACTTTTCTTTTTTTGCTACTGTTGTAAATTGGGATGGATGAAAATTTCCTCCTCGGGCACAGAAAAATTTCAAAGAGTTTGTCAAGCCCTGCAGAAGGAAAGATGTGTTATCATTGCACAGCTGGATTTCTGTGGTTGTGAGATGCAACTCTGACGTCGTTAGAAAGGAGCAACACTGCAGCACACAGTATCCTCCAGATGTATCAAGACCAAAGATGCACTAACAAAACCTCCAGACATTGCATCTACCACAGTAGACAGGTTGAAAAACCCATCATTGCAACATTTAATGTATTTTCCCTGTGCAAGAAGATAACCACAAGGTAAGGCTACTGCCATGATTGAGGTTTATGATTGCATGGCATCTGACTCAGTTCACCTAACAATTACAGCAATCCAGAGTCCTGCATCTTCTGCTTCAGTAGCTCCTTATGTTTTGATAGCAGATTGGAGACAGAGCAGCACAGATCAGGGCAAGGGACATCAACATTTGATTGCTTGACTGATAAGAAAATCACTCAGGATGCCACTACAGGAAAAAAATGACTTCTGTGTTTTAGAAGCACTTCCCCACTGTGGGGGGTGTGTTGCTCTGCAGAAAGGGAGAGGAGAAAGTGAAACCTGCTTGCTGAGTGGAACTTACTGTGTCAGTAATTTCCATTCTTCACAGTTACCAAATTTTTGCACATATAGGTTGCTGGTCCCAGCATTCTTGAATATATGGGAATTTCTGCTAAATCCTGCTTTGAGGTCACGCAGAGGGCTTGTTTTACCACATCCAAAGGTAGAGGCAAAGCAGCAGGAGGCCACAGACTTGTGTTTTCATTTTGTCTTTGACAGGGCCTTGCTGTGATGCCTTAAGCAAAGCACATAGTTGCACAGTGCCTCGGTTTCCTTTCCGCAGAACAGAAATGAAAGATGAGATTGGCCTTTGCAGGAATGTGGCAAAAACCATGGATAGCAAGTTCCCTTCTTTTATGACTTTCAGCTCAGCAGTCTAAATATACAACATGCTGCTTCAGACATCACAGCACCGTTCCCTCCCTTTTTATCTAAGAGACTGCATTCAGGACTATCTTTTAGTCCAACCTGCAGCTTGCACCCAGAGGCATTACCTGAATGAAGGAACCACCATTGAAAGACTTTTCTGTTTGAGTACAGTCCTTTAATGCAATTTTTCACCTGCCCGTTACAAAAAGATCAAATTGGAAACAGAGTATGTTGGAAAAAGAAGGGAGACACAATAAGCCTCCCCTGCAGCTGATGGAAGAGCAGCCTGAGGTGGTTAGACTGCAGAGATGACATTGTGGGTGCTGGTCCCTGGTGCTTCAACATAGAGGACTCCCCAGAAGACAATACCTTGTTGAAATTAGTATGATCGTGTCTCCCTCTAGAGACTGTCTCTACAACCTCCAGCAGTTAGGATTTGCGTTCTCCTAATGGTCAAACAGCACAAAGAGCAAAAACTGCACACGAAGAAACAATCACTGCCAGGAGAGGAAGTAGGAGGCTAAATTGCACGTCTGGTTCACTCAGCTACACTTGCTAGAGTGGTCTCAATGTGGAATAGAGAAATATGTATCCATACTTGAAATCACAGTAAATCTGGAGTTGGCTCTAGCATACAGGATTTGGTTTCCCTCTGTTCAAGTGACTGAACACTTGGTTGGAAGCTACCCTTATCTGAGAGAAGCTCAGAACCTGAACAAGTGGGGCAGACAAAGGGGGAAAGCTGGAAGCACAGAGATTCATTGAGGGGAAACCGAGGTACCAGTAGGAGCCAAGTCTAAATGTGCAAGACTTCTCTACAACTGAGAGGAGATGACAGCTGGAGGTAGGAAGCTACCCTGATGCTGTGAGGGATCCACATGCAGGTCTTTCCTCGGTCAAGAAAGCCTTGACTGCATCTATCTCACATCCCAGGTGAGCTCTGTGATGTCTAGGGTAGAAAATATTTCCTTTCTCTTGCGTACATCTCTAGGGAGCATTTCAAAGGCTTTACTTTCATCCTAATGCAGGATAAAAGTTATTTTATGTTTGGATTATTTTCTTGCATTGATGAATTCTTGATTTCTGTTCTGCTTCGTGTTCAACGTATTTCCTAGTACCTGTATTTGTAGCAACAGGATTAACCTTCCATGGACCAAGAGGACTAAGGGAGGAGAACAAGCTGTGTCAGAGCACTGGGAAAATGAGAAGAAAACTGGAAGACATCCCTATTTTTAGAAGGGGCAAGTGACTTCCCAGGATGGAGAGATATGGTACAAGGTCTTTCCGAGATCATCCGAGGTGTACATAGTCCCTGGTTTAAGCGAACACTTAAGCCCAGCAGCAGGAGAATGTTGATCTCCCCATGTCCTGCCCAACACAGGGACGATAATCCAGGCACTTTACCTGCTCCTTCCCTTTCTTACTGAGGCCAACAGAGCTGGATACGTTAACTTGTTGCTGTGGGAAACCTCTGCCATTGACTCCATGAAAGACCTTAGGGCAGCTGTTCCCCCATCCCTGATCTCATCTGCACTGCCTGCAAAGTGTCCTTGCCATTAAGGGCTGGCTATGTTCTTCATCACTTTGAGATGAAGTCACTTCCAGCATTCAAAGTAACATTCCCAGCATGATCCAGACAGAGAGGGAGACAGTGAGGGCAGTGCAGGTCAGAAAGGCTGCGCTACCTTGCACTCTGGAGACCTCTAAAGCATCGCTACCCAAAGAACAGGACCAGCCACGCCTGCAGATGAAACCAGAGAGTGAGCTTGCACAGAGAGGCACTCCAGCTTTAAACACTTCTAAAGTTTCTCCCCAAACAAGGATTAAAACAATAAAAATAACAATGCAGAAAGAAAGTGTGTGCGTGTGGAGGAACTGAAGCAAGAAGCACAAAAAAAATACACTATAAAGAAGCGGACAGCAGCATTGCCCAGGTATAGCTGTCTGAGCTGGCATGAGTGCTTAGGGGTGCTTGGAATATCTTCCTCGTACACCACCCACCAGCACTCACATCCATAAACACACATCCCTATAAGCAGTGATAGTATTTTGTAATTAAAGGTGCCCCACAGCAAGTCTGTGCTCGACAGAATAATACTATAATCTTTACAAATCCCTTTGCTTCCTTGAAAAGAGGCAGCTTAAGTCAAAGACAGAGGCAGAGGAAAAAATAATAGCACCAAAGGCACTCAGGATGCAATAAAACAGAGGATTAGATCTACATTACTTTCATTACATTATATTATATTTTTATTATTAGGTCCACAGTTATCATTTAATCTTATAGCTGCTGTGTCTGATAGAGTGGAACAAAAACAAATGGAATTCATCCCCCCCACACACACCGAGGAATTGGAGATTAAGGAAAGATTAACATCACGTGTAAATGAATGAAAAATGTAAATTGCAGAAAAAAAAAAGAGAGAAAAGGAGGTGTGTTGAGGCTGGGGAACACTGGGAAAGCCACCCTGGTTTGAGACTAACTCTTCTTCTTCACTGTTGGCTTTCATACGGTCAGAAGGGAGAACCAGAGACCTCATCCTCACCTTCCCCCATGTATTTAGGATCGATGCTCTGAGATGAAGGTATGAATCTTACTTGTGCTGAGGATCCCCTTGTGAAGGAGACAGTCAGCTGCACAGAGAAGTTTCCCAGGACATACAAAGCAGGACTCAAATTGCCACACAGCTCTCAGCATTGCGGGTAGATGCTGAAACTGGTGGTGTGGGGAAACCATGGTTCCTCTCTCTTCTCCCTTGTCCTGCTTACAGTGGGATGGATTAACCCCCTTTTTTAGCTTGGGAGGCTTAAATCTCTTCTTTTCCTACCTTGCCTTTGCCGTGGTGTAAGGGAGGCACAGCAGCCAGCAAGGTCTTTGCAAGAGCAATGACCAGGCAGCAGTTCTGCAGGTCCATCACCCTGCTCCGAGAGCACGCAGCATGCAAGACTCGGCACCCACAGACTAGCCAATATTCATGCCTTTGCAGGATTAACTTCTGGAGGAGAGAAATGGCTGACACAAGCCAGGTATTTCTTGGCTGCAATCCTATTTACCAAGAGCATTCACAAAGGATTTACAAACCTAAATGGGGATTTATAGGGAATTTAGGCACCTAACTCTAAAAGAGCGATCCTGAAAATCCCCACTCATTCATCATCTAATCCCAGAGGTTCCTGAGCTACACGGGTACCATTTTTTTTCTCCTTAAAACTCTGCCTATTGGCATGTACAGAAGATCCTCGATCATGGCAAAGCTGAGCAGCTCCTAACCAGAAATCCCCATGCTCTTTACATTACCTACCTGAGCATCCCTGTATCCGTCAGCAGTCCCCAGAGATCCTGAGGCATTCTGCATTCACAGAGACAGAGCTGCTGCGGTTTCATTTTAAAATACAGCAGCTCCTTCTTCCCTCCATTTACACAATAGCTTGAGATAGTCTCTTGGGCCAAGGAGGTCCAAAGCATGGTTCCTCCTCCACCTGTATGAAACTGTTCTCTCCTGGTGCACATGGAGAGTGTAAGTGAAGATGTTTTGCTGGACTGAAGGCTTTTTGGCATTAGCTCCACAACAATGAGAGGCAGCCTGAGTACCCTCAAGCTCATTTGTGATAGTTTCAGGTGTCATTTTAGGACATGCAGAGGTGGACATGAAAAGTAAAAGTAGAACATGAGCTCTGTATTTGAGTATCACAGGAAAATTACCTGAGTACTGAAGAAGAGAGAGAGGAGTCCTGCAGCCCACCCCAGGCTTGAAGCTGGGCAGCTCTGCCACTGGCCCTGGGGACCAGGGATAATGGAGTTGGTGATGGGGAGAGGAGGGATGAAGATACCCCTGGCAGAACCCAAGAGTGAAGAGGAAGAAACCTCACCATGGTCATCACACTTCTGCCACAGAAGACCTCAGGATGGTGATGGCTTGTCATAATCTTCTCCTTGATTGTGCCCAAAGAGACAAAAGCTGTCAACCCTTGTATGCAGAAGGACAGGTGTATCGCGTTATTAATTATACTTTTCTTTACAAATTAAATAAGTAGTTGAAATGTTCAAGTATTAATTAGGCTAACAATAAACAGTATTTTTTTTCTATATATGTAGTTCATTCCCTTCAGCCCATATAAGATTATTATTATAACTGTGCTTCCACTGAAGTTATGACGTCTCTTCAAGTATTTCACATGTAGGACGAATACCTCATCCGCAGTCACCCAGTGCATCTGAGCTCCAGTTGGATGGGGGTTTAGGGAGCCGTTTGTCCTCAGCATTTCCTCTTGACAAGTACCTGTGGATGGCATTGCAAGGTACTCACCTTCCTATCTGTCCAAGAGCTATGGCTGGGGTTCATCTAAGTCAACATATGCATTCGGAGAGGAGACATCTCTATCTTAGCCAGTCACTCTCAGATGCTTTCACAGTCTTGGAGGCAAAAAAAAAAGTTTTCAGGGCACAGTTTGTCTGTCTCAAAGGTAGATGTACCAAATAAATAAGTCTTCGTCTCCTTGTGCTATAGGAGAACCCAAGGATGACTCACTCAGACACAAGTGCAAACATCTGAATTAAATCTCCCTTGCTACAGTGCAAACATCTGAATTAAAGTACACCTTCTGCCTTCTGTATTCCACTCCTGCATCCTACCAGCAAGATCTTGCAGGAGTCAGCACCTCTGGCTCTAGAGTCCCTTTTGCACCCAGTCCTGCATACAGAGTAGGTAGATGCACCAGAAAGTTTTTGCTCAAAGACGGTTCCTCATTCTGCACTTGCCACATGTCTAGTGGTCACTAATCTCTGCCTCTCTGTTCAATCCCAGGTCAGGATCCTTTCTGCTCCACGTGGTTGCTGCTAGATTTTGCTTGTTGTCCCTGGCTTGTGCCACATGGACCTCTGAAGACAGGACTTACCTCACCTCCTGTTGTCCAAAAGTTTATATAAACTAACCTTACAAGACAAAGTTGACAGAGAACAAAACTTCCACATTTATGACACTTTAAGATGTGAGGAGTAAACTACTGTATGTGTCTGCTTTGGCTGCAGAAAAGAGCTAAGAAAAATAGATATTTAACTCCTAGCCAGCTAAATTGAGGAGACAGCATGTGTTCTGCTTGGTCTCAGTCCACACAGCCTACCTGCTGCTTGGGCCATTGCTTTAGGCAGTGGATTCTATTGCTTCCAGTTATTGCACTATTAAATGGTTTAATTGCTCTTTTCACCTCATTTGAAATTAGGGTGATGATCATTCCTTATATGTGCCTGTAAGTACCTCCTTCACAGGCCTGCTTGGTGCTGGCCACTGACTCTTTTCGGAGTGGCAGTGGTGTAGCAGACTCTGGCTGTTCATGCCTGGAAGCACAACCTGATTGAGTTTTTTAATTTTATTGAGGTTTCTCTGTAAATAGTTTCTTCATGGCCAAGGGGTCCTCCTCCACCCTTTTCACCTTAGGTTGCCTTTCAGCACATTGAAATCTATGCTTCCCAGAGCACTACGTTCACTGCCTGTTTCTGCTTTCTCTCTAATTAATGCATCTGAACTACATCTGGAGTCACCTTGACAGCAAGATCCTGATTTATCTTTAAATGGCACCTTTTCTTTCCCCTTCCATTAGTTGTACAATGCTTTATATTAACCACACACGTGGCAACTGTCCTGTGCATGGTGTTATAATCGGCAAGGACAGAACAAGGAAAATTAATTTGCAAAGGAGTAAGGGGTTAATGCCACTGCTATTCCTGCATCAGAATTATTCTGGTGGGTCATAGGATTATCACTGGGTAAGGGGGAGAGTGTTAGAAGATCCTAAATGTTCATACCAGGCAGGGATCTGTTCCTTCCTTGTGATCTATCATTTGTCTATTAAATAGAAAAACCCCAACCCTCAAGCCTTCAGACATCCAGTGAGGATGCCAAAACCAATTTCAGCAAGTTTATACGACCAGTCACATTTCACGAATGGGAGAAAGCTTGAAGTGATGAGACAGAGAGCAGCTTACAACTGAAAAATCAGTCATGTCTCCTATTTTGTGCTGTGATTATTTATTATCTGTCTTTCAGCAATGCCCAAGGTTGCATGCAGGATCAGAATCCCATCAGGCTCATTGGAGCACACCCAAACACTAAGATGTGTTCACTAACATGGCAAATCCTATCATCTAACTTCTAAAATAACTAGCAGGGAACTAAAAGCATGAGGGAAGGACAACGTTCAGTCAGGCAAGGTGACAGAATTTCTTCCACTCTTCAGCAAGCTGAGAACTAGAAAACTTTGGAGCAGTCGCTGCATGAGGTGAAGAGGAATGTGTGAAGTTTTAGCTCACTTAAAGTCATTTAAAAGTTCATTGAGGGTCTGGTCAAAACCCCAGTGAAATCAGCAAGAGCCTTTTGGCTGGTTTCTTTCCCCTGAAGAACAGAGCTGCGAAGAAGAGACTGCAAGTTTCAACTACAGAGATTTGCAAATCACAGGGCATCAAAGTTTGGAAACGCTCTGAACATACCTCCCTCCAGCAATTACTTAGCTGCTAGCTTCTGTACTGGAGGGAAGTATTAGGTACCAGAAGTTCTGTTTGCAAACACATTTCTCTGTGTGGCATTACAGAGACATGCAGGAATATAAAAGCATCAGCCCAGAACTGCACTGATGGGCACTGCTTACTGGTGAATGCAAACGCCTGCAGAGCAGGAGGATGCCTGTGGTATTCCCCTGAGGTCCAAAGGAGCTGGGAGCTGCAATGGGTTTGGTGGGATGGGGCAGCTTGCTGTTACTGAAGCAGGCAGACACCATTTAGCTTACCCAGCTTTCCTCTCCTCTACCTCATCCTCTCAGCCTTGCAATCCCACTCACATCCTTCAGCCAACCCTTGCTTTTGCCTGGGCTGAGCTGATATAGCTCACTAAGCCAGACAGAAGTGATTTGTATCTGTGAACCTCTGCGGGTCTTGGTTAGACTTTTGCCATTATGAGGAACTACACTAGCATAGAATCATAGAATGTATTGGGTTGGAAGGGACCTCTAAAGGTCATCTAGTCCAACACCCCTAAAATAAGCAGGGACTTCTCTAACTAGGGCAGATTGCTCAGAGCCCCATCAAGCCTCACCTTGAATGACTCCAGGGATGGGGCCTCCCACCACCTCCCTGGGCAACTCGTTCCAGTGCTCAACCACCCTCACATTAAAGAATTTCTTCCTAATGTCTAACCTAAATCTACCCTTTTCTAGCTTAAAACCATTACCCCTCGTCCTGTCACTACAGACCCTCGAGAACAGACCTGCCTTCTTATAGGCCCCTTTCAGGTATTGGAAATTCGCTATAAGGTCCCTCTGGAGCCTTCTCTTCTCCAGGCTGAACAACCCCAACTCTCAGCCTGTCTTCATAGGAGAGGTGCTCCAGCCCTCTGATCATTTTCATGGCTCTCCTTTGGACACGCTCCAACACAGTCAGATGAAGTCAAGATTCAGCAGCAGCATTTCTCATCTAGCTGCACCCCCCACTGCTTTGGGATGCTGGCACATCACCTTCAATGAGTGCAGCCGAGCAAATATGCTTTTCTACTGTCAGTAGCACAAGGCCCCCAACTTTGGGGGGGGGCTTGCTGAGCTCTAAGCTGGGTGTCCCTGTGATCGCAAGTGTCCTATGGCCAAGGGCTTCGTACCTGACCTGCCTGAGCTCAGCGCTGGGGACACCTCCCATGGCCAAGGGCTGCTGTACCGGGCAGGAACTGCCCAGCAAACACCAGCCCTTTGTGTGCCCAAGCTGGACACTGGGTAGCTCTGCCACTGGTGCTGGGGACCAGTGAAAAGGGAGCAGATGATGAGGAGAGGAGGGATGAAGATACTCCTGTGGGGACCCAAGAGTGCGGAGGAAGAATCTCCACCATAGACATCATACTCCTGCTAGGGAAGACCTCATGGTGGTGACAACTCATCATAACCATCCCTCTGATTGTGCTCAAGGGAGACTCAATCTGTCAATCCTGGGATGCAGAGGGATGTTTGCAGCATCAGCATCACACCAGACAAAATAGGTAGATGCTCGTAAGTCTTCTTGTAATGTTATTATGTTACCAAGTCTCATCTGTATCAGTTTGATTGTGAGTGTTAACTTTCCCCTTGTACTTAGATTGGCTAATGATTATTCATTATTTCCTCTGCCTGTAGTCTGCTCCATTTGCACACAACAAAGTTCTGAGTGCAACATGAGGACCATTTCAGACCATTTTAGAAGGAGCGTGGTGGCAAATGAGCTGAAGAATAACAGCAGCTGAACCCCACAGTGCGGTTGTGGAGTCAGGGAAAATGGGAGCCATGCTCTCTGGTCAGCTGAAGGAGACATCCAGAGAACATCACCAAGTAAGACCCAGGGGATTTGAATGGCTTGAATATTTACTGGAGAAGGAATGCAGCAGCATGTGACCTAGTGTAGTGGGTCTGGCTGAGCTGGTTTTCCACATAGCAGCAGTGTTTTGTGCTGGGAGCTAGAAGGGTACTGATAACATACCGGTGTTGTGACTACTGCTGAGCAAGGATCCCAGCATTCACCCCTCCAGTGGGATGGGGTGGGCAAGATCTTGGGAGGGGACACAACCAGGACAGCTGACCCAAACTGACCAAAGGGATATTCCATACCATATGACGTCAGCTCAGCTATAAAGCTAGGGAGAAGGAGGAGGAGGGGGGGGGCCGTGCCGTTGTCCTCCAGAGCAACTGCTACGCGTCTTGGAGCCCTGCTTCCCAGGAAGTGGCCAAACATCGCCTGCTGATGGGAAGTAGAGAATAAAACTTTGTTTGCTTTGCTTCCGCGCGCGGATTTGCTTGGCTTTGCTTCTATTATTATTATTAAACTGCTTTTTGTTTTCTCATCTTATATTCCTCCCCTTTCTTTTTGCTCTGCTGAGGAGGGAGCGGGGAAGGAAAGGGGGGGTGATAGAGTGGCTTGGTGGGTACCTGGCACTCAGACAAGGTTAACCCACCACACCTAGTCACAGCTGAAATCTTCAGGCATTTTTTATTTCAGAAGGGGGAGAAAAGCAATATAGGAAAAAAATGCTGAAAATCCAAAGGTGAAGGGTAACTTCTTCCAGGCTATCTCCATGGCAGTAACTGTCACTTTTTTAAAGAACTGAAGGAGTGAGAACAGCAAAATAGAAACAGACTTGACAAAGCAGGCAACAAACATGAAATAATACTGTTTTCTGGGTAGACAGCCTCAGTAGCAATGAAATAAATATTGGCTCTTGCCAAAAGAGTGTATCAAATACATATCAGCAAACCTCAGTGTCAAAGGAAAAAGCACAAGAGAAGAAACCAAGATGGTTGTAATCAGGAATGCTTTAAGAGCCTGAATATTTGGGCAGAAAAAAAAGAACAAAACAAACATATATAGTGGAAAGAAGGCTGTAAGTTTAATATAAAAATAAAGGAAAAGCCCAACTGTGGAGGAATAAACCCAAGAAGGTTAATATACAGAGTGAAATAAAACTAGTTAACAAGAACAACAATAGAAAGTCTGAAATCTCTCAAAATAAGGGGAAGACAAAGGAAAGAACAAACCCATTGTTTCATTGGGAAGGAAAACATAACCTGAAATGCAAAGATGGTAAAAAGTGGACTGTGTTTTCAGAAAGGAAGTAGGAAATCGTTCTCTTCCAGTTAAAAAAAATGTTAATTCTAATCAGATAGATAATAAATACAATCAATTATAAAATTGATGTAGAAGAAAGAGCCCCATGAGAGCAGACCAGATTAAGCAGTGTGGAGGTAACAGGGATACATCTGACCCATCGGGACCTCCCTGAATCAACTTGAATGCTTAAGGAAGTGGCTCTGAGCAGCTAAGTCATTTTGTTCAATAATTCAGGAGTGGCAGGTGAGGTCCCAGAGGATGGGAGAGCAGTGAGCATGACAACCCTCTTAGAAAGAAGTAGGAAAAACAAAAGACCAGTCGGCCTAATTTCAATGCCTAGGAAGATCTTGGAGGAAATGTTAAAATGACTATTATAGTTACATAGGAACTATGTCCTGTGCATCTATGTGATTTATACTGTGATATAAATCATATTTACCATAGAACCACATAGATGTGCCACAAAGAATGCAGACAATGCACTTCCCTGATTTACAGCATAGCTTTCTCCTGGATCAGGTGTGATAGACAACACTTTGAATCCCATCTTGCAGGGCATTCTGGTACCTTCCCTAGAGTGAGATCTAGATGAAATCAGCAGGTAGCCAATGCGAGTCAGATACCAGGCTCAATGAGGAAACAACTGTTCATTGTATATCAGAAGGTAATCCTACAAGAAGTGGAATCCTATCAGCCTCTGCGTGGCACTAATGTCTTTAACATTTCCTGATGATTTTCCACAAAGGTGTGGACACCTCAGAAAACATTCAGAGAACAGCAATGAATATTATAACAGTTCAGAAAACATGACCTAAGAGTAAAAGGAAGGACAATCTCAGTTTGCTTAATTTAGACAGAAAATAAGGGCAACATAGAAGTTCTCCAATCTGTAAAAGAGAGTTGGTAAAAGAACAATGGTTGATTATTTGTCCTTCTTTATCAGGGAAGGATAAAAAGTGTCAGCTTAATTTGTAGCAATGGATAGTTAAATTTAACTTTTAGAAATCTCCCTTATTGTAAGGCTGGATAGTGAAGCTCTCGAATGAGTCACCTATGGAGGCTCTAAAGACTCCTCGGAGGGTTCTTGCAAAATTTGGGACATGTGAGTGTGTGGCTATCACCAGTCAGAAATGACCAAAAGTCTTAGTCACTGGTGCAGCATAAACATCTAGAACCCCTGGTGGAAACATGTGCTGAAGAAGGTGGTCAGAACAGTGAAGGAGATAATAGAAATTGTAGCAAAGGCAAAAACATAACATAAAGAGGAAAAAAGAAAAGAAAAAGTAAAAGAAGAGCAAGAGGCCTGAGTGGAACTAGGGTTGGCTATTATTCAGGCTTAATTCTGAAATATTTACCTTTGAGAAAGGGCCATGTAAGGCTTCAAACGTCTAGACTCTCTTCTGGAATGAATCTCCACAGCTGTCCAAATCCTCCCCGGGTTTGTAAGTCAAAGGCCCTGATCTGTGACACAAAGTCCACTCATGAAACCAAATCTGCTTCAAAAAACTAAAAATAATACATATCCAACTTGCCGTCTTTCACCTAGAGGTGATTGAGAGTAGCTGCTGAGACAATGGTTCCACCTCACCCATGCACTGAAGAGTCCTTCTACAGCTGTGCCCTTCCCTGCTGCAAAGCCAGCAATCACCACTGACAATTGCTATATAGATGTGGGGACACTTTCCTCATCAAACGGGCAACCCAACACTAAGACAAAACTTGCTGCCACTCTCACGGTTGTCACGGACTCAAGTATCTTCTACATTAATGAGGGCAATTTTATAACAAATCCTTGAGATCGCCATGAAACCTTCATCAGCAGTTGATAAGACTTCAGCGAAGCCATTCTACAGTGCTTGCCTTCATCCTCAGAAGCTTTAGCATTACAGAGGAATCTCATCTATTTCCAGGACATACACATGCCAACAAGACTTTTCAACAAGGTATGACAGGTAGCAAGAACAGGTTCATTTGATTAATTTTTTAAAATGTTTGGTCACTCCATTTAGTAGCAAAGGCCATGAATGGAAAAGGTACATGAAAAATTCATGCACATGTCTCAGGTACCTGGTAGGCAGTGGGGTGCTCGTGGAGACTGTCAGGCCAACATACTTTGTCCTGTGGTTGGTTTATCTTTCCTCCATGCATGGGTTTCACCACATAGTCAAAGCTGTTCCCAGTCACTAGCCATGGCCTTGTCTTTCTCCTCAGAGAGCAAGTTTCCCACTCCACGGCCTTATACAGAGACCAAGGCAATATAAATTATCATAATGATTAACTAAGATCAAAGAATCTCAGAAGCAGGAGACAAAGCTCAAACCAAAATCACTCTAAAAACATACGTCTGCGTGACTGATCTGGTGATCATGAGAAGGAATGGGGTTCAGTTTTCTTGATCAAAGACCAACATCAAGACCTCTTTAAAGGACTCCCAGCAAAGACAGATTGAGAGCTGCCTAGAGAGGGCTGGTTTCCTTCCATGCATACACAGAGATCTTCCATATCAACAAGTCTTTGGATCCTCCGCTGATATCCATAACACTTAGCCGTGGTAATTCACAGCAAAGGGCACACTCATCTATGAAAATAAATCTTTTCCTCTTAAAAATGTTTCCCTGTCTCGCAAGTCTGCATCAGCACCCACAGATTATGATACTTTGACCTTCCACACTACAAACAATAAACCCAACTCTATATGAGGGGGAGTAACGAGAGACACACGCAAATTCTGTCCAAGACACTATAACTGAGGTTGCTTATGATGCTATCAGGTATAAGCTTCTATTTTTACAGCAATATAGATTGCCACAGCCATTGGTTTCCCCTGCTGTCATGTCCCAGAAGAGATCTCATGAGGAAATTAGGGGTGGGAAGAAGAGAGAGGTTTGAAATTACAATGCAAAAAGTCATGTGGTGCTGGTTTTTTAGGTCATCTTGCCAAATGGATAGATTTCTCTTGTCTCCCAGGCCTGTTGGTGGGATTAGAAAAGGCACAGAATACCTCCCCTCTTGTTTCAGCAGAGATATAACCCATCTCCTCCTTTCCCTTTCCCCCCTTACAACAGGAGATTCCAGCAGCAGGAACTAATTTCAACAGATCAACACAACGCATCCTTTAACATATCAAGTTCTGGAAGCCGCCTTTGCTTTATTGATTTAACACATTCCTGTTACAGCTTTGACCCTGGGGATCATGACAGCATAAAGAATGACAACGTGATTGCCTGCTGCAGCATCGCACCAAAAAAAGCAGATTCTTGCCTCTCTGTGACAGCTCCCAAGAGGTACAGTGACTTTATGATGTGGCTGCTTGCAGGAGTTTGAGACTGGTGTGGTAACCCTGGAGATCTCTTCTGGTTCTTTGTCCTCTCTTCTCTTGTCATGAGTTCAGAAAGGAGGAGGATGGATTTACCATCCAATAGTTACATAGAGGAGCTTTGATTCTGAGGCTAGGAGGAAACAAGATTAATCCAGGGCTCTTGCTTGTTTGATTCTGCTTGCTGGAATTTTCTCTTAAATATTCCAAGGGCATTTTTTTAAACAGGGAGAAAAGGAACTGAGCAACCTTCTTGACTTAATCCTGGCCCATCAGTGGTTTAAAGAATGAAAACAAGCAATTTTGGGCAAGAAGATCTGCCTCTCTCACTGAGGCAACAATTGTCAACAGAAAATAAGTTCAGCCTGCCCTCAAACCCATCTACCCCTGCACCAAGGTAAAGCAGGGACGCTTCAAGGAACAGCAGACCATCTTGCAATAACATCACAAGAGCAGATGGACTTGATGGCACCTGCCAGGTTAGGCATAGACTGCTGTGGGTAACCTAAGTGCTGGAAGCACATTGGGTTCCCAAACAGATCACCCTGGGGTGACTCTGGCACATAAACCATGTCAACAAGCAGCCAAATCCGCTTTATAGCCAACCTTGGGCAAGTCCGATATAGCCACATCAACAAAGCCAGTGAGGATAGGTGTCATTTCTCTTGGCTTGAGATGCTCCCAGCAAAGCTAATCTCTGTTGCTTAGTCACCAGAAAGACAGTCCTGTCATCCTAACGTAGACACTTCCCCAAAAGAACCGGGATTTATGGTAGTCTCCACTGTCTATAAAAGGATCCAGGGGCAAGCAGCTCAGCTATCCCTTGCTACACTTAATCATCTAAAATCCTATCTGAAGTGACAGTATGGTTCTGCTTCCCTCACAGTTTAAAAGGTCCATGTAATCTCCAAGAATACTAGAAATAGTTGTTAACATTTGCTGATAACCCAGACGTATTATTTTCTTTCCACACCAATAAGGTTTGCTTGTTTTACCTTCTACACGACTCTTTTTAATCTTTGTTTTGACCTTAAAAGACCTGCCAGTGTTAGTCCATGAAATCAGCTTAACAACTTCCCCGTCCTTTCACTTCTGGTTTATGAAAATAATTTCCCCATTGGTTCCACTTTCCTCCTCCATCCTCACAATTTCACATTTGTTGTTGTTGTTATTGGTTATTTCTGTCTCTCACCCTGGTCCCCGGCAGTTCCGGTTCCCTGCAGAGAAATTACAGATTGCGGTAATAATTAGTTTGTAGTGTTATCTGCTTCTGTCCCTCTAATAGCTCTCCAAATAAAGCTGTCACCCAACACTCACCGTCTCATGTAATCAGAATAATATAAAAATAACCTTCCCCAGTGCTGGCAGTGTTTTTCTTGCTTTGTTTCCTTAATTGTGTTTGTTAATCAGAAAACACAATTAATGTTCCTGTTTCCATGTCTGCAGCTTCATTTTTTTCCCTCCAAAATGAATTTAAGATTGTGTCTCTGGTTGTCTGGCTATTTCCTACCACCCTCCAGATGATGAAACCTGCATCAGTCCTGAGGGCAGAGAGCTCCATAGTTTTGTTTGAGCATCTTTGTTTGTTTTTACTGGTAATCCTGGTTTCATTCTGACTGTGATTTCAACCCATTTTGTAAAACTTAGGGGACTGCACTGTTTTTAAAATCATCCCAAGTCTGAATAAGAAGCCCTGAGTCCTTGGAGTTCATTCTCAATCCATCACTTATTTCTCCACATCTCACCTGGCATATAATGCTCAGTGCCTTGGTTTCCCCAGCTGCACCACTGACTCTGGTTGCATGGTGCCATCACTAGAGTTCTTCAAACCAGGCTCCTGCTATGACAACTTTGGAGCCTTGATCAGGATTTTCAAGTACACACTGATTTCAGTAGGGCATAATCTGAGGAAATTTTGGGTCTTTTTAATGCAAAATGTGTTCCTTGAGGACAAAATGTTCTTCCTGTGGATGCCAGGTAATACAAGGTTCTCTAAGCATTAATCCTCCCAGGAGAGGCTACCTGAAAGGCCTCACAAAATGGCTCACTTGCATATGGTGTTCTGATCGAAGCGGTGCCTACAGAAGTGCTGCTTTCCCTTGGAGGTGGTTGTGTCGGTCTTTAGTTCCCTCAGGATGAGCCTATCAAGGATTAAAAGCCTCATTTGGCCTCCCAACGAGGCAGTAGGAGTCATACATGAAAGAAGACATTTGGATTTGCCTTTACATTAAGATGCATTTCCTTTTTATTGCACATGTAATGGTAATTAACTTAGTGAGTGATTAATTAAAGAGGTTTCCCTTGACATAGAATCAAGGGCAACAATTGCTCCTCAAGTCCATCCCCTGAAAGAGCTTCTGCAAACAGTATCATCACCAATTGCGCAGAAGAGAGGTGCACAAGCCAGGATTCACCCTGTGCAATCACAGATGTCTAAATCAAGGATGTAGTTTCCTTTAGCTCATAGTCAGTGGAGAGAGATGTGTATATTCACAGGAGGATTCAGCCCACCAAATTCCAGTCACAATGCATAGGATATGTGAGTGTGAAGCACAGGGCTCTCTTGGCTCACAGAAGTGTAGGTAGTGGCTCTGCAAGGCAACACTGTCCCAACCAAACTGATGCTCAGATTTGTATCTGCTTAGATGAACACAAGATCAAGCATTGGAAATGCACGAGCAAAACACTTACTGCAAAGCATATCCATAAGCAAAGGAAACCTCCCGGTTCAGGACCTTAGGAGAGCCATGGAGATGGTTCATGGACACCCCAGAAATAAAAAAGCCAAATGTTTTCTGCTGCAAGACCATTGCAGACAGAAGAACTCAGAGGAATAGTTCCTCATCACAGCTGAAGTGTTGGGAGCACATTTCAGAACTGCCCACAAAGTCTGCGCTTAAACTTCACGCAAGCAGAGATTGATGCTTGGAAAACACTTGAGTCCGGGACCATTCTGGGAACAAGATCATGGGATTTTATTACTCAAAATTAGCCGGACTGCACAGCTCAGCTATCAAATGTGAGGTGTGTTTCAGGAAACCACTTATGAGAAATCCACGGAGTGAAACATCAGGAGGGTTTGCTTCAAATTCAAGGTAGTTACAATCAACTGATAGGCAAATTATTATTCCATGCCCCAATTATCCACTTGGCTGCTGCTACAACCTCCATCAGCTTTAAAAATCAGCATCACCTTGTTATGGTGCTAAACCTGATAGCAAAGAGGAAAAAAAAGCAGCAGAGAAAACAGACTGAAAAAAAAAAAAAATAGAAACCATTTCAACAGTGGTAGGACATCTGTTGGGGTAATATGGTATCTGCCTATAAGGCAATGCAGCAGCACTCCAGAAAGATGCTTGAAATCTGTCACAGACCACAGGATGAGTATCTGCAAGATACAGGATGAAATCCTCAGGATGAAATCATTCCTCTCAAGTCAGTGTGAGGAAGGCTTCAGCTAGAGCTGTGGTCCTCCCAGAATACATGGGGTAGTTAAAGCATGTGGAAAAGGAGCAAGAAGGCCCAGAAAAAAGATCCTGCTGGGAAAGTCAGTGCTGCTTAGCATAAAGAAGACAAGACTGAGAGGTGATTTGGTAATGGTCTTCACACAGGCGAAAAGGTCTTTCATAATCAAAGGCAATAGACTGTTCCCCATGTCTACCTTTGATAGAGAATCTCCATGGGGGACACAATAGTGACCTTCAATGGCAGAAAGTAGTGCAGGGCAGATATTAGGAGAATATCTAATGCTGAAAATGTCTTTGACAGGAGTAGTGATCTCCTCATTGAAGGTTAATGAAAGCAGGTTACAGGCACTTCTGCGAGAAAACCCTGGATAGGATGGACTGTGTCCTAGGCCAAAGGAATAGACAAAATGAAAAACTTCTGCTTTTCTTGCTTGTCTTTAGGCTTCTACTGGCTGCCATAAGGATGCCTTTAAGTTTCATTAAATGATGTGGCCTTCAAGATCAAGTTGTGGCAATCATCAGTGAACAAGGCACAAAGATGTCAATAGTCATGACACCGTCCAACATAAATAGTAGAATCATAGAATCATTCAGGTTGGAAGAGACCTTTAAGACCATCGAGTCCAACTGTTAACTCAGAACTGCCAGGCCCACCACTAAACCATGTCACTAAGCACCACAGCTACACAAAGGGTCAAATCATAAAGACTCAAAAGGGTTGGAGACATTGAACTAATGGAGCAGTAGCAACTGAGTACTGGATGTATAAAGCTCCTGTGTGTCTTGCTGAGAACTTTGCAAGATACTTCTTCAGATCAACAGTAGACTTGTCCAAAGTCCCCACCTAGCCAATGAGAGGGCCACCAAATACACTAGTTTCAGAGGATACTTGCCCTCCAAAGCACTCCAAGCAAATTGCATTATTTCAATGCTGATTCCCACTTTGGTGACTTCATGACCAGGAGGCTGCAAATGGATGTGTCTTCCTTTTCTTCTGCAGTGGCCCATTTCTCACAAATAGGATAAATGTCTGTCTAAAGAAGAGGAAGGCAATGCAGTCTAGGAAACCTACCTTTCACGTAAAGATGTCTTCCTATGTCCTTTTCCTGCTGGCCAGCCAAATATCGCCACCCTGTGCTAATACTCCCAGTTTCTCTTGCAAGCCATCCTAACCCACCTTCTCTGCTCATTATTTTCCACCGTTGCAGTCTCAGGGCAAAGATAACATCCCGGAAATAAGCTTCAAGTTGTAATTACAATATATATTGGTTTATAAATTCGATTGTTTAGCAGAGCAGTCTGCAGTCAACATTCATGGGAAGAGGAGGAAAGGAGTCAGATTAGAAATCAGGTGGAACAAAGGAGGCTTGGAATGAAAACACAAAGGAAAAAGAGGTGATCAAGACAGAAATACAAAGTTACCACACATGACCATTTTAATACCAGGGTCAAATTCAGTCTGGACTATACTTTTAGGATCATGAAAACTGATTGGTTTTTGAGTTCATCTAGTATTAACACAGTATCAGAAAGTTCACACGGTTTAGAAACATAGTTTTCCCCATGAAGTTAAGGGACAGGGCTTTTGTTCATAGAATCATAGAATCACTTAGGTTGGAAAAGACCTTTAAGATCATTGAGTCCAACCATAACGCTACTCTACCAAGTCTGCTGCTAACCCATGTCCCTCAGCACCACATCTACATGGATTTTAAACACCTCCAGGGATGGTGATTCAACCACTGACCTGGGCAGCCTGTTCTTGTGCTTTACAACCCTTTCAGTGAAAAAAAAAATTCCTCATGTCCAACCTAAACCTCCCCTGGTGCAATTTAAGGCCATTTTCCATCAGCTTTAATGTGGAGACCACAGCAGCATGGGGTACCAGTGAAAGGAGATGGTCTTACACTACAGAAAAGCAGCTTCTTTTGGATTTGATGGGTTTTTTCCTTTGTCTCTGGGTAGGTTGTGTTTGAGAGCTGTGATGGGATTGCCTAAGCAGAATGGACATCTGTCTTCTCTCTTGGCTGGGAAGTCGGTAACTCAATGGGATGAGTCAAGCTGAGGTAGAAGCCATGGCTGGTTGACCAACATTAGTCCCCTGTTGAGGAAACACAGATTTGTACTAAGGGTAACATGAGTACACTTGCAGGTTGTGTGTGTATCTATGATAGCTGGATCTTGGCAATCAGCTTGATAAGTTGCTTCCAATGCGTAGGGGAAAGTGCTAGTGAGCAGCTGTGTCTACTGCAAGATGCTGTGTAAACCTGCAGGAAGCATCCGTAAACACCTAAAACATGCCAAAATTTCCATTTGGTGTCTGGTTGGAGGATGAGGTGGTTTGTACTAGTTTTGTCCTTCCTTTCAGTAGTCAGTTTGACAGACTTAGAAAATGACTCCTTCAAGCTTATCAATCCTGTCATCCTCCTGTGTAGTAGCTTTCACCATTTCTTATCACCGTGCCACAGAAAAGTCTTGAGAGCTGGAGTGCTAATGCTCAACTTATGACAGCATATCTAGCAAGGATGGAATGCTCCTCTACTTAGGGACCTATAAAAGAAACTCTGGTCCTGTCAAGGGTTAGGGATGGGACAGCCACTAGATGAATGACAAATACTCTCTATTAACCCCTCTCCCTTCTCAAAGAGGGAGAAAAAGGGAATAAGAAGGAGGAACTTATGGATTTGGAAAGAAAACTAAACACAGCTTTAATGAAAACAATAATAATAAAATGGAATATTTACAAATATATACAAAACCACTATTAAACCCAACCCACATCATGGCAATTACATCACCATCATCACTTATGCTGTGGAGCAGGTGCTGAGGAAGTCCCAGGCTGGGCTCAGTGGCAGATGGGAACGGGATTCAGGAGCCAGATTTGGGAACTGGATTCAGGAACACATGGATTGGAATCAAAGGCAGAATTTACGGAGTCCTCCTCAGATGCCAGCCATTGAAGAGAGTAGTTGACCCTCGTGATCCCTCAGCTTTACACTGACTATGTCGTCCATGGGATGGAATACCTCGTTGGTCAGTTTAGAGTCTCCTGTCCTGGCTGCTCCTCCTCGCAGGTGCCACCTCTTACTGACTGCACCCAACGTGGGGCACAAGTTTTCGCAGTGGCCTTGGTCTGCACAGGAGCAAGGATAAGCAAGAGCCTTTCTGCACACCCCAACCTTTGGTAGTAACTCCAAACACAGAGCGTTATCACTGCTGGAAGCAGAGACTGTGGGTGAAGATCTGCTGTTACCTTCAGACAGCGCAGTGACCGAGAAGAGACTGAGCTGGAAAGTAAAAGCACTGAACAGAGTTAGTTCTGTTCTAACTTAAACCAGGACACTGAGTTTAAGGTTTTTGCCCGTTTTCATGCTTCCCGGAAGGCAACCAATGCTCCTGGGTACAGGACAGTGAGCAGAGCATCGTACAAGAGCTCAGGGCTGTGTCTAATTGAATTTTGAATATCTCCATGGATGGACACTCCACAAGCTCTCTGGACAACCTGTACTAGTGTTTGACCACCCTCTCAGTTAGAAAAGTTTTGGATTTTTTTTAATGTTTAAATGGAATTTCCTGTGTTTCAGCATTTTGCACATTGCCTTTTGTCCTGTCACTGGGCACCACTGAGAACATTCTGGCACCTTCTCCTTTCCTGCATCCCAGCAAGTATTTATACATATGGAGAAGATCCTCCTCGATGTTGTCTTCTCCAGGCTGCACAGTCCCAGCTTTTTCAGTCTCTCCTCTTATGAGAAGTGCTCCAACCATTGTTTTGGCACCTCACTGGACTAGCTCCAGTATGCCCCCATCTGTCTCATACTGGGGTGCCCAGAACTGCACTCAACACTCCAGATATGTCCTATCAGTGCTGAGAAGGGACGGATCTTAAAAAAACCCTAAACCCAAGGCAAACCAAACCAACTAAACTAACAATCAGACAAAGAAATAAAAACTCTCTGCATTTACTTGTACTTGTGACAACATATGCTCTCCAGCTATTCACCAAGATATTCCCAAGAGAAACTGCCATTTGAACTCAGTGGAAAGTGGATTTACATTTCTCCATCTCAGCATGATGTACAGAGCAAAGGCATGGTGGAGCTGCCATAGACAACACATCCTATGTAGTAAACCAGACCACCAGGAGTGGTAGCTTGCACACCGCCTGCAGTCCTTGTTCTGAAACCCCTGTGTCCTCAGAGGAAAGAGACTGTAAAACACCTGAGGCCGAGCTGTAGAAACTTTTTTTATTTCAGCTCAGAAAGACCAAATTTGCAGCCCAAAGACAGGTGAAGATTGCAGCTCCCATACCAACATGAAACTGCATAGAATCACAGAATCATGGAATGGTTTGCGTTGGAAGGCACCTTAAAGATCATCTAGTTCCAACCCCCATACCATGGGCAGGGAGTCCTCCCATTAAACCAGATGGCTCAAACCCCCACCCAACCTGGTCCTGAACACATCCAGTGATAAATTATCTGCAACTTACCTGGGCAACTTGTTCCAGTGTTTCACCACCCTTATAGTGAAGAATTTCTTCCAAATTTCTAATCTAAATCTGCCCTTTTCCAGTTTAAAGCCATTACCTCTTGTCCTGTCACTGCAAGTTCTCATAAAAAGTCCCTCCCCAGCTTCCTTGTAGGCCCCCTTCAGATACTGGAAGGCCACAAGAAGGTCTTCCTGGAGCCTTCTTTTTTTCCAGGATGAACAACCCCAACTGTCCCAGTCCGTCTTTTCAGCAGAGGGGTTCCACCCTTCTGATCATCTTCATGGCCCTCCTCTGGACCTGCTCCAACAGGTCTTTCCTGTGCTGAGGACTCCAGTATTGGACACATTACTCCAGGTGAGGTCTCACAAGAGCAGAGTAGAGGGGCAGAATCACCTCCCTTGACCTTCTGGCCATGCTGCTTTTGATGCAGCCCAGGATGCGATTGGCTTCTGGGCTGAGAACACACATTGCTGACTCAATATTCAGCTTTTCATCCACCAGCACCCCCAAGTCCTTCACTGCAGGACTCCTCTCAGTCCAGTCATTGACTAGCCTGTATTTGTGCTTGGGATTGCCCCAGTCCAGGTGCACGACCTTGCACTTGGCCTTGTTGAACTTCATGAGGTTGTCATGGGTCCACCTCTCAAGCCTGTCAAGGTCCCTCTGGATGGATCCCTTCCCATGTCAACAGCATCACAGAGCTTTTTGTCATCACTTCTCTTTCCTACCTACATTGCTGCCAAAGTCAAACTTTTTTCTCCAGGGACACTGCAAGAAGAGCTAGTTAATAGGCTGTAAACATAGAGGTTTCTGATTGCTTCAAGCATTTTAGGAGACATTATTGCTGCAGCTCCAGCTATGTTGCCTTAAATACTACATTTAAGACTCCTCCATAAATGACCTTTGTCAAGGGAGAGACTAAAAGAGGTGGCATGGAGCTGTTTTTAAATTTTCTCTTCCATGTTTATAACCCAAACATAGCAGCAGTAGGAGGTACATGAAAATGTCTCTGAATTTTGATCTGCCAGACTCAGGAAAAACCTTGTGCTTATGTGAAAAACTAATCCTGTACTAATTTGCATGCAAGGCCTCTCCCAGCCATTCTGTGAATTTTGTGCATGCACAGTTGCACAGTAGTGACCCAGCCAGCAGGCCTGGACACCTCTGCTCTTTAGCAGATGGCACTGAAACCTCCCAGTCCCATGGCAGAAGCCAAGATCTTGGAGTCCAACAGCAGGTCTTTCCTGAGGGACTGTAAAATCATATTTCTTTTCTTTCTCAAATCTCACAGTTCCAAACCCAAAGCGAAGCAATTCCCACTTCTAATCTGCTCCCTCACACATCAGCAAACCATTGGATTTTACCCAGACACTTTGACTTGGAAACCTTCAAGTGACCCAGATACAAGGTGCTTTACAACCCTGTGCAATGGCTGAGAGACGGTACTTGCCCAGCTCATCTGCAGCACAAAGGATGAGAGAAATCATCTGTTACACCAACTCATGGACCTGGAAGAAATGGACAAGTTTCAGGACACAAACCCTCCATCAGATGTTTTTCCAAGCAATTAAAATCACCAGACAGAAGCCAGATTTCCAGTGCTAAGAGCAGAGTCCTCTCCATTACAGCACTGGGAGATTCTGCTTCTTCCCTCTTCATGACCTGAGTGAGGAGGACAAAGTGACAGAGTACGTATGGGAAAAAGAAGCTCTCTTGTCTTGGATAACAACACACTCTCAGAAGCAGAAGAGATAGTAGGGGGATAGTTGACAGCTAATGGCTGCTGAGCAGTCTATGAGATAATTATTTTTTCTCAGCTATGTTCTCAATATACCACTGACCATCTGGCAGTAATGGATACTCTTCCAAAGAGTCTTGGAAAAGATAAAGACTTGAGAAGTCTTTGGATGATAAACTGGAAGGAGAAAGTGGCAGTTCTGGGCAGCCTGCTTAGGCCACTGCTGCTACAGGGTATAAACCAGAGCCTCTTTCTCCAGAAACACTGACCTAGCACCTTCCACCAGCCCTAAAGGATTTACCAAACAAATCTGCTTTAGAAATCTACAAACCTGAGCAAGTCATATGCATTATTTATAACAATTTCTTTGCATTCCAGATGCTCATCACAGTTCATTTGCATTTCATTCAGCTCAATTCAAGATAGCCAAGGCTGCACAAGGGCTTGTATTTCAACCGTCTGCCAGGCCATCATGACCAACATGACTGCTAGCACCTGGAAAGGTCACTAATGGTTTGCTCTCACTGCACGTTCCAGTACTTCTTGCGAGCCTCATCTGACCTCGCTTGTACAAACACACACTGGAAAATTGCTGAGACCTCTGCCCCATTTACCCCAGCAGGGAGAAGAGAAGAAGCAAAGCCACAGCATCTCATCCAAGCTACGGCTTCTCTGCTGCTTTTGGATGCTGCATCACAGTCTTTCAGAGGTGTCTATTACTGAGATGGATGGCTCTTCTTCCAGGTATATTGCAACTACATGAGTTTCAGCCTGGGTTCAAGTCACTTCAGATCATGCTACAGCTGAGTCCTGCAACAGGTGAAGACAGCTCAGCTTCCCATAAGCAAAAAGTAGAAGTCTTGAGCCTTAGTTGTAGCCTGCTAACAACCACAGTATCATAGAATCATAAAATACCAGGTTGGAGGAGACCTCAGGGATCATCTAGTCTAACCTTAATACGGAGAGAAATAACTTGTTTCATGAACTTGTATAATCATGTTACTCTAAGTGTCCAATGCAGAGTCTATGAGTTGCTCCACGTCTCAGTTTCTTCATCTCTTAAATGAAACTGATGTAATTTCTTTTCTCCAGACTAATGCCTGCAAGGCTTAACTGTTGTCTGAGATGCTTAGACCTAAGTTGGTGTCGTGGTCGGAGCGCAGTTGGCTACGGAGTAAAAAGCTGAGCAGGACTCTCAGTCTTGTCTGAAGTAAGATAAACAGGATTCATTTCCTCTCAAAATCTTCTCTGGATTTTTCTTCTCCTTACCACAACCAGTGTCCTACTTTCCATCGCTAAATCTCCCAAATGAATGAGCCACACAAAATTCAGAAGGTCCAGACCTCCCCAGGACTAGTAGGCAGCATCTGACCATGACACAGCCCTTCAGACACCATGTTGCTCTCCTGGCTCTTCCCATGCTCCCAGGTCACAATGTTATGTGCTCTGGATTTGATCTCTTGCAGATTTACACAGCCAGACAAGGACAATGGGTTGTGTGTATCACTTAGAATCATAGAATCATAGAATGTTTTGGGTTGGAAGGGACATTTAAAGGTCATCTAGTCCAACCCACCTGCAGTGAACAGGGACATCTCTAACTAGAGCAGGTTGCTCAGAGCCATGTGCAACTTGCCCTGTAATGGTTCCAGGGATGGGGCATCGACCACCTCTCTGGGCAACCTGGACCAGGGTCTCACCACCTTCAGTGTGAGAAAAGTCTTCCTTCTATCTAGTCTAAATGTCCCTCTTTTAGTTTAAAACCATCACCCCTTGTCCTGTCCCAACAGATACTGTTAAAAAGATTGTCCCCATCTTTCTTATAAGCCCCCTTTAAATATTGGTTATGCTCAAACCTGCTGGTTTTCTAACAGCTCCAGGATGCCACCTTTTCTCCAACACCTAGTTGTGTACCTCCCCCCCCCTCCCAAAATCCCACTGAATCACTGTTAATTGAAAGTAAATTGAGTTTGAAAAAGAAGGAAGACATCTGCATATGATGGTTTTTTATTATTACAATTAGGCAAATGAGGTTTTCAAGCAAACTTGAAATAAATCTGGGAGAATTTATGCCAGCATTAGGACAAACATAATAAAAAGCCATTACCAGGTTTATTGCAGCAAAGCAAACCCATTTAGTGCTTTACTGGGATTGGAACGGTAGAGTGAGGGGTTGTCTTCAGGCATTCAAAGGGCTAAAAAGCCCTTTACAAAGCTGAGTTTTGTTGGGGAAGATGACGACTTTTTTTTCTGTGTTTGTGGTTCTTTGGGAAAGAAATCCCAGATGCAGGTGGCTTAAATTTCCAGCCTAAATTCCCTGTTTGTTAGAGACTAGGTGATGGTGAGCTCAGCCACCCAGACAGCTTGAGGGAAGTGCTGGGGAGGGAGCTATCGAGAGCCAGCCTCTAATGAGTGCTGGGCATAAGGGCTTGTTGGGAAGCGAGTCAGGCTGAAGGAGGGCTTCAGATGTTTACAGAAAACTGGTGCTATTGTGTGAAATCGCCCCTGAAGGGCTGGAAACTTGCAAACACTGGTAAGATTTGAAAGCGACCACCTCTCCCAGCCAAAATTCCTGCCTGCACAAAATGCACAAATGCACAGTGCACAGCAAGAAACTCTAAATTAAAACCAGAGACAAACCCAAGATATTTGACAGATCTCTGCCTAAATGACTGTAAAACCCTCTTATATTTTGTTATAAATGATCTCCCTGCTGTAACTTTCCCTTTTTCTGAGACCATCCTGCATTAAAGCCAGTTGGGGCTGCCAACAGCTCCATGGTGGAACCAAAGACCCTGGAGAGCTGCTGAGTTTCCCAGGGCAGATCAGGGCAGTTCTCCATATACAAGCCACCAGGGTCACTCAACAAGCAGGAGTCAGAGGTTAACAGGAGCCAGACACTCTGCCTGTATCTGCTTGATGTCAGCAAAGATGCCTTTGCTTTGTCAGAGCCTGGACTTTTAATTGTGTTGATGTCTGGAATGAGCTTGTGCACCAAGGGACTTGGTGAAGGAGGGGAAGTACGGGGAGCATACACATCCAGCTTGGTCTGACAGCTCTGCACAGCTCTGCGTTGACAAGGCTGAGTTCAACCTCATTTCATCAGGCAGTATTCAGACCATGCTGAATGGTGCAGATCGCACCAGCTACAGGCAGTGGGCTGAAGAGAGTGATGCAGGATAGAAACACAGGATCACAGTATTGTTCGGGTTGGAAGAGACCTTTAAGATCTTTGATTTCAACCATTAACCTGGTACTGCCAGGCTTTTAAATACCTCCAGGAAGAGGGACTCCATCACTGCCCTGGGCAGCCTGTGCCAGGCTTTGACAACCCTTTTGGTGGATAAATTTCTCCTCTTGTCCAATCTAAACCTCTCCTGGCACAACCTGAGACAGTTTCCTCTCATCCTATCACTTGTTCCTTGGGAGAAGAGATCTCACTCCAACCTGTTTTCAGGGAATTGCAAAAAGCAAGAAGGTCTCACCTGAGCCTCCTTATCTCCAAGCTAAACAACCCCAGGTTTCTCAGCCACTCCTCATAAGATGCAACCCAAAGAGCCCATCCACCTCTTTCTCCACAGCCAGTGCAAGTCATTGGCAGCACACTGAGCTCCACCTCCCTGCTTCACTTTGCCTGTCAAATCATCTGACCTTTACTTGTCTTTTTGCCCCTTGTACTATGAAATGTTTCTAAATGGAGCCAACATTTTGGATAAGTTTATATGATAATATCTAGCCTGTAATCATTCACAGTTTGGTTTTATCTTATATAAGCATTGTGAGACTGAGGTTTTTCTTTACTCTAGTGCCACAATACTAAATGTATATGCCCCAACGCTATCTTCCTCTTCCATATCATTATATGTAGCATGTCCTCAGCCACCACCACAAATGGTACTGGCAGAGACTCCCCTGTGGGTCTGGAGGAAGGTGGTGGAAAGTTCAGGCTGTGCAGGATGATGGATCTGCATGGGACTTTTGACAGGAACCAGGCCTACATTTATTGCTAAACTTGGATGAACTTTGACACTGTAAAAGGCTTTAAAAAAGCCTACAGTGTAGATCCAGATCAGCATTCCTTATTTCAGGGACTGCTTTGAGTTCAGAAAGTGGGAACCACGTGATGGAGAAAATTATCTGCAGAGGAACATCCTCATAAAAATGTTTAAAAATTAAAGGAACGTGGAAACATTGTGAAAACAAACAAGCTGACTGCTAGTACTTACAGTTGTACTTACCAGGCTGCCTTTTTCCAGCTCACTTACGCCTGTCCCTTCAGCTACAATTTACAGGGCAAAAAGTCTAATGACACAGAGCAGAAAGCACAGTTCAGGATGCTCTGCCAGCACTGTCTCTACCAACATCTGTGCTTTCTGAGGTGGTCACATATACCTGCCAGGCTGGGTTTCATGCTACCTAACACAGTTTATGTGATCCATTTTAGACGTAGACTCAACTGAATCATGCCCTGGATGTGCCTGTTTCCCTTCGGTGACAGTAAAAGGGTCAATGTGCACAGGTAAAGATGTCTCTTTCAAGCCAGATGGATCCACATGGAAAAGGTGACCCATCCACAGGCCTAATCTCATGTCTTTCTCTTTCTGTCACTTGCTGAGTGATCTTCAGGGGTTCACTTTAGTTCTGCCTCTTTCTCCTTCAACTCTTAGAGCAGAAGTTCCCTACGGCAGACAGCAGGTTGAGGGAGGGGACTCTGCCCCTTTACTCCCCCCCTGCAGTGCTTGGGCCAGCTCTGGAGTCCTCAGCACAGCAGAGACAGGGACCTGGTGGAGCAGGGCCAAAGGAGGCCACAACAATGATGGGAGGGCTGGAAGCCCTCTGCTGGGAGGCCAGGCTGGGAGAGTTGGGCTTGTTCAGCCTGGAGAAGAGGAGGCTCCAAGGAGACCTTCTTGTGGCCTTTCAGTACTTAAAGGGGCCTGTTAGAAAGATGGAGACAATCTTTTCATCAGAGCCTGTTGCAACAGGACAAGGGGTGACAGTTTTAAACTAAAGAGGGGATATTCAGACTAGATCTAAGGAATACATATTTTATGACGAGGGTGATAAAAAACCTGCCCCATCCCTGGAAGCATTCCAGGTGAAGTTGAACAGGGCTCTGAGCAACCTGCTCTAGTTGCAAATGTCCCTGCTCAGTGCAGGGGGGTGGACAAGATGAGCTTTAAAGGTCCCTTCCAACCCTAAGCATTCTATGATTCTATAGACAGAGAAAGTTTGGAAACAAGAAGGGATAGGGCATGTTTTGTCACAGTAGAAGAAAGGAAGATAGTCAGAATGGCACTACAGAGAAAAAGCATCAAAGGAAGAGAGTTTTAAGCTTAGCTCAGCTGCCATCATGAAACCTTAAGCCATGCTAGAAGGAAGGTGTTTGAGCAGCCTGTGTTTCATGAACAGCAAGTTCTGGGGTTTTCTGTCCGTTATCTGAGCATTGTAAGAAGTTTATTTTGTAACTAAGGCATGATGCTCTTCACTACAGTTATCCCTACTGCCCACAATGCAGAAGTAGACAGCAACAGTTTTGCATCTGAGACAAATACAATAGTTAAACAGTTACTGGCCTAACTAAGCTGTGTCTGTACCAGCCTAACCAGAACTGAACATAGGGCCAAGCCAAGCCAATGTAGGACTACTCGTGGTCCACTCAGCATGCACCCTGCAATGGCTCTGGCTATGTCTAGGCAACACTTGCTTGAACCACACTCGAGCACAGCCCAGAAGCTATCCCAGGCCAGGGCCATTCCAGATAGAAAGCCCAGACTATGTGACTATGATCCAGGGACAAGAGAGCTCAGCAGTACAGATGCAAGCCCCTCTGTGCCAGCTGGCCTCAGGGTCAGACAACGGGCCCTGGCTTGTTTTGTTTCTAGCTTAGTCTAGTAGCATGCTCTGGACAGACCCAGAGCTACTCATTAACCAGCTTTTTTTCAGAGCATCACGTTGCCCTCCTTAGAAAAATGCTCACAGGAGGCTGTAGCTCCTCCGCTCATGCTGTAGCCTGGTATTTACAGAGGTTTTCCGAGAGGCAGATGTAATCTCTCTTCTGGCTTCCCAGGAGAGCTCCCAGCTAACAGATCTATGGCAAGGCCACAACACAGACCTTTTGCTACCTCTATCTACCCAAACAGAATTTGTGAGCAGATAAAAAGTCAGAGAGCACCTTATCCTTTAGCCTAAGGATACAGGAGTCCTAGTTTCCTGCAGCTTGGTCATATGAGAGTGAAACGGTGGTCAGAGGAATGGCAGCAGCTTCACAACTAACAGGGTTTTGCTGCAACCTTAAAAAAAAAGGAAAAAAAGCCAGACTGTTCATTGTTTTTGGGGGAAAAAAAAGCAACTTTCTGTCATTTTGACAAAATCACATGACTGAGGCCCCTGAAAAACATTTGCAAAGTTGCAGCTAGCAAACCTTCCGAGTGACGAAGCCATAGCAACCCGTGCCAGCGACCAAAGGGTATGATCAATGTTTGCAATTAAAATCTCTTTTGTTTTGTGCTATTCACATACAGCGACCCTTGCATTTTGGTCAACAGAGCATACTCCATGAAATGTTCAGCTCAGGCTTTGTTCCGTGCCCACGTTCATTCTCTTCAGGCAGGAAACAAGAGCCATCGCAGCCAGAGTATTGTCTGAACCCTGCTTGCTATTGTTTGCAGCAACCGCAGTGAACACAGGGTCCCCCTGCCTTTATTTTTTAATTCCCCACAACACACCCTTTAAGATGAAATTAGCAATGTATACTCTAATTGCGTTTTCAGAGTCATAACAATATGAGCACATGGGGAGAACAATGCAAGGACTCATTATTAAGGAAAAAAAAATAATTAAAATCTCAACAGAAATGATACTTGGGTTGAAAAAAAAAAACAACCCAAAAAAAGAAAGACTTTGTGCTCATTTTTATTTCCCAGCTAGCCTTTTGTAACAACTTTTCCTAATAACAGGTTGGTTTGATTTAAACACAAACGAGCAAGTTGTATGTTTTCCAGCACTCTATCTGCAAAAGCCACAGGGAGACCATACCAAGCAGAGCTCCTCAGCTTGTGGCAGACCTGCCCCAGTTAGCTTTATGATGTGGGAACCATAATCACTGTATCTTTATACGATGATCTGCCCTTCGTCTCCCACATCCCACAAAGGAAGAAGGACCTTCAGCACTGCGGAGCAACCCTCTGTCATCTGAGCTGTATGATCTGGTAGAAATGCAAAGCTATTATCACCTAGCAAATGCATCATCCTCCTGAAAAAAAAGAGTAAAAAGAAAGGAGAGTCTGGGGAATTAGGGACAAATCAACTTGACTTCAATGCTCAGAAAAATCTTGGAGCGAACAGTCAAGCAATCTGTCTCTTAGCACCTAGAAAATAGCAAGGGGATAAGTAGCATCCGGCCTCAATTTCCCAGGAACAAATCACATCCAACCAACCTAATTTCCTCCTATGACAGTGTAATGACCCTTGCGGGTCAGAGGAGCAGCAGCAGATGTAAGACAGCTTAACCTCAGTAAAGCTCTTGACATGCTCACGCAACATCCTCTCCCCCAATAAATACCTTAGCTACTCAATCACCCTAAGCTGGCAATTGATCTGATCAAAAATCAGGCAAATAATTGTGTTTAGTTGTCGAGGGTCCATTTGGGGGTCCCTCTCTACCACATTTCATCTTGCTGTGTCAAATACTTCAGAGACCTGCCAAGGGAGAGCAGAAAGACAAAGAGAGAGTGAGCTAGAGCCAACGAAGGAGTTGGAGACCTGGCTGGACTCTGGAGCAGTGCCAGTGCTAGGAAGGGTATGAGGGGCACCATCTGAAACTAGTGGTCAGAAGCACTGACCATACACAGATCATTCCCTCATAGTGTTGGTATTGAGATATAGATACTCAGGAGTCTCCAAAATGTCAAAAATTGCCCCCAAACCATGTTAATGTCTGTTCTGACAACTGCAGGTCTTCCTGTTGAAGTTATGGTATGGAGCTGCAGATGCTGGTTAGGTCAAGTATAACAGGCAACAGACATGCTCAGGAGCTTGAAGCTGTATCCTGCTGGATATAGTAACTTGGTGTAAAGTATGATCCCGGCTTTCTATTTAAAAGTAAAAAGCAGGAAGACTCAAATCACTGACTGAAAATGCAATGCAGACATTGGCAAGTTTCTCCAACCCCACACATCAACCTTGTCTCCGATGGAGAAAAATCACTGCTGGATTGGAAAAAAAAAAAAAAAAAAAAAAGATTTTTCACATCTGGCTTCAAGACAGATTTAAAGATAAAATTTGAACCCCCAGACAGTGAGATTGAAGTAAAATACCAACTCCCTTCCCTCCTGCACTCAAATCGGGAGCTATTGATGGCTTAAAGACCTTGTCTTAATTTTCTCCATGACTAATCTACTCCGTTTTCACTTAAGGAACCCTCAATGGTATAATGAGACAGCTGTTGCCTTCTATCCCTCCCCCAACTCCCCCAGCTAGGAAATTAAATTTAAAACCATTGCTTTAAATAGGCCTCGCACTGTCTCATCTCCTCTTGAGTTGCTCTGGGAGCATCTTACCCATAAGTGCAGGTGTCAGGTCAATCAGGATTCACCCAGCTCTTCAGGTCTGCCTGAGTTGGTAGTTTGTAAGGAAACAGAGATGCAAAACTTCTAGATCTTACCCCTGTGTGCTATGGGTTGAGTTGGGGTGGGTTTTGATTATTTGTTTGTTTATAGGTGGTAGCTGGGCTTGTGTTAGGATTTTAAGGTAGATTATGGGATACAAGATTATATTATATCAGACTACATATAAAGAAGAAATTTTTTGCAATGAGCATGGTGAGACATTGGCCCAGGTTGCCCAGAGAGGTGGTTGATGCCCCATCCCTGGAAACATTCCAGGTCAGGATGGCTGGGGCTCTGAACAACCTGCTCTAGTTGCAGATGTCCCTGTTCAGTGCAGGAGGTTGGACTAGATGACCTGTAAAAGTCACTTCCAACCCAAACCACTCTATGATTCAATGGTTTTATACTGAAGTGTGAATCAGCCATAGGCTTCATGAGATTTTGGAATTTGAAGTGTGAATGCTACATACCACCATGGAGAAAGCTGAAGGCTGAGGCATGGGCCTGATGTTGGTGGGAACCGGGAAGAGGACATGCCTCAGTGCTCTGAGCATTATGCTTTCAGGATCTCTGTCTGCATTACACCCAAGAACTGGCCTTAATTTAGCAGTTGGGGGGCTTTGCTAAACCAACATGAGAGCATCCACAATCCTGTATGGTCAAACTCCTCATGCTCCACTTTCTCATTATGTAAAGCAGGGATGTAAGTACTGGAATCCTTGCTGGAGTGATACGAGTCAAAAACTCATGAGTTTTGAGTGTTGCCCGATAAATACTGGAGAAGGAAGCACATAGGAGAGAAAGGCCTTGCTTTGTGAGAGACACTACTTCTGACCCTGTCACCTCTATGGCTCTGGGTAGGCTGTTTCCCTGCTCCGGACCTCTTTCTCTCCTTTGCTAACAAAGCCATGGTAATAACCTCCCAGAAGGAGATGGGGCTCATCTGTGAACCCAAGGGTGATGGAGAAAGCTCTTAAAGATGAAAGTGCAAGACATTAACAGGGAGTCATGAAATTGCCTCTGCTTAGTTACTCCAAGCTGCTGTGGACTCGGGGCTTGTACTTTGCTGTTGGCCTCCACAGTGGGATCTGCCGGCTGAGAGTGGAAACTCACTCCCCCATGGCCACCAGAGAAGGTGCAAAAGCCATCCTCACTCTGCAGCTTTTGAGAGCTGGCCTCAGAAAAGCAATTCAGTCAAATGTGCTGTGGCAATTGCTCCCTTAATGATTCTGAAATTAGTAGCTTCAAACAGAAAATGATAGACATTTTAATGCAACATGGGGAAAATATTCCTCTGCTTCTTGTTTCTATGCTCTGATTAGGAGAAAATCGCATAAACAATAACACAGCTTCTGCAGAGTCATCTTTTACACTACCAACCTGTTCTGTACTCTCACCCTAGCCCCAACTTTCACGCTGCTCCCCTCTCTTCCCCATGCATTTCTCTTCTTTCACTTATTTTTAACTCCCTTTGATCTCTCTGCACAATGTCTCATGGCCTGTTTAGCTCGCTTTTCAGCTTAGGCCAAATCAGCTCCATTAAAAGGAATCCTGCTTAAAGAAAAGACATACTGAGCACAGGAAAGTCGCACTGTCGCGGTCTGTCCCCAGCTTTCTGAGGGAATGGCCGGAGAGCTTCTGGATGAGACCTCCAAGCAGAGGAGCAGTCATGACTAATTGCCATGGCCTGGTTTGCTGAAGGAGTGAAACTGAGCATTGAGGGAGCCCCAAGATCATGAAGGATCATTGACTTTGGGTGAGGAACAAGGGAGGTCCACTCCAGGGTTAAGCCAACTGAAGTATCCCTGAGTTGATCTTGGTCATTCATCCCTTTTCTATACATACTTCACACCTATTCACATCCCATATTCACCTATCCTTACCTGAAGAAGTTCAGAGTATATCTCCTGTAGAGGAGGCAAACAAGCATTTATTGCCACCTTCCCTTCAGGAGCTTATTCCCATTCATTCTCAACCCTATATGATCCTTCAGCTAAAGCAAATCCTCACCCTTGTTCCTTTGTTGTGTGTCTCCACTGTAAATTCACATCCTCACTTAGTAACTCAAGCATTCCCCAGATCCTCCCAATAACTCCAGCCACACCAGAGGCTGCTTCAGAGGAGATCCCAGGCAGCTGAGTAGTCAACTGTCCCAGAATAAGACATCATGGAAAAAAAAAAATAGACTTCTCACTGACTCTATTGACCTCCTCATTAAGTTTATTATATCAAGAAGGGTCCCAGAGAGTCACAGAATCACAGATTTTGTCAGTTCAGCAGAGGCTCCAGCTCAGTGGGCATGTATTTTAAAGGTAAACTAAACTTTGTATTGCATATCTCATGCCATACCCTTGCTGCCAATCTCCTTTCTTATGCCATATCTTTATGCCATATCCTTACGTCGTATGGAAGGAGCTGGTCAACATTATAGAATATCCTACATTGCAATCATATAAAATGCTGCAGTTGTGATTTACCTGGAAGGTCACCATTTCTACTGATGGACACAGGAAAGGTTTTGGTGAAGAGTAAGAAGGATTAACTTTCTAAGAAATACCTCCTGTAAATAAAGCCTATTAAATTATACTTTGGCATATTAAAAAGGGGAGGAAAGGGCACAGACAAGAGGATGTACACAAAACGAGGGAGGTAGGCTAAGAATGGCTCTCTTCTCTGTCTTGTACTACAAGAATGAGACAAAGATATTCAATGCAAAGGAAATCTCTTCTCCTCCAGAAGTTTAATTAGACCAAAGGACTCATTTCCCTAAGATGTCAATGAGGCCAGGAACTCAGCCAGACCCAAAGATGGCTTGGACATTTATAAGGATAACCTGAACATCTGAAGTTGTAAAAGCTAATGTTAAAAAAACTCTCAAGAGGGATCTAACATCCTATGTTTCAGACTTTAAATTAATCTCTTAGGTATTAGGAGGATACCTCATCATGGGGGAACAATTTATTTTCCTTCTCCCTCTTGAGGGTACTGACACATTCCTTGAAGCTTCTGCCAATGACCACAGCCAGAAACAGTGTCCTGCCTTAGACAGTCCAGGTCACTGGATACTGGGTGAATCCCTGTGTGACAAGAGGGAAAAGATCCCTAAATTATGTACATTTGATATTCTAGCTGAGATGCAAAAAAGGGAGCAGGAGGCAAACCCTGCACAGGAAGGTAAAAGTTGTGTTTTTTCTACCACAGGGGTTGTTCACAACTGATTTCCCCATGTGATGAACCCTTAGGACTTGGCCAGGACAGCAAGGATCTATCTGTGTACCTCAGCCCACAAGGCATCCATCACCTTGGTGATCCTGTGTTCTACCCCACTTTGGATGCCCAGGAGTCCTCATTGACTCAGTCTTCCCAGTCAAGGGAAACATCAACCATCTTTGCCTTTTTTTCTGCTTCTGCGTTGCCAGCCCCAGCGCTCTCATTCCAATTTTAAAGGTTTATGGCTTGAGACGGAGCATTACCTTATGCAGGTTCTGTGGATAAATCAGCCAGCATGTCATTGCACTAAACAGAGGGATTTTACAGCTCAGGAATTTGAAGGCCAGCCGCTCTCATTGCGAAAATGTGTACCCTCATATGGAAATCAGCTTCACCATTTCAATGTGTTAATCAGTTACCTTCTCCAAGCCTGGAACAGTTTTTTGATCTTGTGATAGAGGTGACCACTCAGGCCCCCAGAATAACATTTGTCTATGGCATCCCTTCCTTGGCAGGAGAGAGCAGTGGGAATGGTCATGGGCTGAGGTCTTCTGGTGTTCCTCACATGATTTTAAACAGCAAAATATTCCCTGGGATGAGAGCGATCCATGGCCAACCTGCTCTAGGCTCAAACTTCTCTTGTTCCAGGTACCTCCATCGAGCAAGCCTTGGGACTTCATCCCCCATCTTTCTTCCTGGCAGTCAGCTGTCCAAGCACCATCTCCTCTTCATGATGCATAAAGAGTCCCTGAGAGCTTTACGGCTCCGAGGAGCAGTTTTTAATGGACTGCCCATTTCCCAGTGGAAAAGGCCAGAAGCCCACAGCTTTGGTTAGATGACGGGAATCTTTAGATGTATTCCAGTTATAGAAAAATAAAAATATCCTTTATATCAGGGTAACTAATCCTGCTTAGCCTGTAAAGCTCTGAACGAACAGTCGATTCTACTTGCTTGTCAGATCCTAATCTGACATGCTGATAATGAAGAAAGGGTGGAGAAATCACAGGGAGAAAATCAGGAAGAAGGATGTGTCATGGGGGGCAGGAAGGGGGATTTGCAGGGGAGGGGGAGAATGGGAAGGGAGGGAAGAGGGAGGGAGCACGGACAGGCTTTAAAATGAAATTGAATATTAGGAGGTGGAAAATAAAATGGAGACAGGCTGCACTGAAAGCGATACAGGCTGGAGATGGAGAGAGACAAAGAATGACAGCGGATCAGTTTAAGCATGAAAGAATAGAAAGGAAAAGAATAATAACGTTGGCTTGTAAAGCTGAAATCAGATTATAGTTTCCTTCAGTGAATTAACTCTCCTGTAATGTAGTGCAGGGGGCTTTACGGAGCTGGTGTGATTTCCCCATGGGGTGGCACTGGGACATTAAACTGGGATGTGTTTTTGTGTGAGTTTCATTATAACCCTGCCCATGTGTACCTTAAACCCCTCAGAGAGCACCCATGCATGAGACATGCTCTGCATATTTCTTTGTAAAGCGAAATGTTAACCATGGCTGGGGTCTGGAGGAAGCCACACAGTGCAATGGGTGTTTTTGTGAGGGTGTGACATTAAATTTCATGCGTTTATGTCAGAAAGTGTTTATGTCAAGAAGTTAATCATGGCATGGAGAGGCCCCCCCCCAAACCCTAGGGCTTCTCCCCAGGATGGGGTGACAGGGAGCCACCTGCAGTTGGAGGTCCCAAGGATTCAAGAAACTGCTGGCCCACTTCCCAGCAGATGAAATGTCCCAGTGCTAGGGTGGAGGAGTCAGCCAGTGATCAGGTGGATGATGTGGGAGCTCACAGCATCTATTGTGTTTCTTACCGATAAACTCAGTAGGGAGGACACATAGTGGGGAAACCCAGCTTACAGCCACAGCATCCTCTCCCTCATGGAGGTTTACTGGGGAAGAGAAGCCTGGATGGGAGCAAAAATCCTTCTCAACCATACCCATGAGTCTCAGAGCCAACCAAGCCTAGCCTTTTGGTTCTGGTTTCTCCAGCTCTATGGGACCTCAGAGCAGGCTAAGAGTGGGATGAAGCCCAGCTCAATAGACAACCATTAGCCCTGCTCCCTCTCCTCTACCTCCCTCCTGCCAAATCTTCTCACTTGCTACCTCACTGCCAAAGAAATAACCTGTTAATCCTGCCCAAGCAGGCTGAGGGTGCCTACTTTTAGATGATCAATGCAAATACCTGAGTTCTCCCTATGGTTATCTGTTACAAGCTGACATGTAGAAGCCTTCATCTTCATGGCAAGTTCTAAACTCCCTCTCCCTAGGGTTCCCAGACCACCAGGTGTGAATGGGAAACTGTGCAAAACCAAGAGGAAAAGAGGGAGTCATGCGACTAAGGGGCAAACCAAGACAAGGGTGCTCAAAGAGCTGGAATGAGCTCTTCATAAGGAGTAAGAGTATAATCTAGGAAGCTAGAGAGATGACTGGCAAGACGTGAGATGGTATATATAAAATCATGAGTGTTAAGGAAAGGATGAATGGATAATGACTGCTCATGGTCTTTTCTAGTGCAAGGACATGGCGATCCCAAAGAAAGTGTACTTGACCTGTGGAATTTCTTGCCATGGATTTATAGTTGGTGCTTAAAGTTAACGAGGGTTCAGGGAAGAGCAGAGAAGTTCAAAGAAAAATCTAGTCAGTGTTATTAAATCCATAGAGAACACATCTAGCCCTGGAAGTCCCTGAGTCTCAGATGGTTGGAGGCAGGAAGAGTGCCAGTGCCACAAACCCTTGCCTTGTCCTATGCATAATGCATATGCCTATAGCCACTTTTGGAGGAAGTGAGTTAGGAGGAGCAGAACTGTTCTGTATTATATCTTACAGGGGCTGAATATTGCCCCTTTACCCTGTGCAATGTCATCTCCCGAATGTCACGCACCTTGGAAACCGAGTCACACAGGTTATGAGTGCCTGGCAAGTCTATGGAGGACTACCTCCAGATTTAATATGTTCCCCTCCCCCTTTGAGCAGACAGGACCTCACCTGCCCAGTGTCTGCAAGCTTACATCAAAATAAATAAATAAATAAATATAACTGAAGAAGCTGAGGCTGGTGTCTAAGTACTGCGTAACCCTGGGAGGACTGAGAACAGTTAGAGTTGTAGCTTTCCTTTGTTAGAGCAAGACCGTGTTACATCGTCTCAAACCAGAGTAAGACTTGGCTTTTCCCCACAGAAACACAATTTGTGGATGGTAAAGAGAAGAATTGACTCTTGCAGCATTTTCTGTGCGCCATTTGCGTCGCCCCCATCTCTTCTGCATTCAGGACACAAAGCAATCTCCAGTGTGCTTTAGATAAGAGCAGGGCCATCCATACCTTTGCGACACTGTGTTGTGATACAGTGACATGTCCAATCCAACTTTCTTCAGCCACTCTGCAGGACAGAGTGCCTGAGAAATGTATTGTTCTCTGCAGCAGCCCTGGGATAATTAACCCTGTCATTTGTGGTTATATGGAGTGCTTTGTTCTACCAGCCTGAGGCTCTGGGCTTTGGTATTGCTTCTTCTTGGTCATTTCCTCCCAGATCCCTCTATCTGCTGGGAAACAAAGTGATAAATTACTCTCTGCTAACCACTCTCTGCATTTCTGCAGCACCTTGCAAAAAAGTTATCACCAGAGGAGCTGCAGATGATGCTGAACTTCAATTAGGCCCCAAATTAGTTGTGCAGGTTGACATTTTCCAATCATGCAACATTAGCATCCTCCCTAATTATGAAAATGTAAAGCTAACTTCTGTTTCATAATAAATTAGGCTTGTTCTCTCAGTATCTAAAACACACAAGCACACACACCGTGCAATTTCAACTGGATCTTCTCTTACTGTTTTGCTGATGCTGAGGAAGAGTCCCAGCCATGGTAACCTCCCTTTCCTCTGAAGGTCAGCCATGGTGGGAGCATGTCTGATAACACTGGGCAGGGGAAGGAAAATCAGCAAGAAAGTGCAAGAAGATACTGAAAGAATAGGAATTTATTAGCCCATTTGTGCTGGTGGCCACAGTCTTAGATGTTCTCACACCAGCCAGCATCTTTCTCCAAGGATGAGGGAGAAGGAGCAGGAGGAAACATCCTCTCCTCTCCTTTCTCCATTCAGCTTTTCCATCTCTGATTTACTCAGTCCACTTCTCCATCCCTGAGAGAGGTATCGGAGCCTCCCTTCCCTCACGATGTTGGCATACCCGTAATGAAGTAAGATTGCAGGTATACTATGACATACCTGACCATATATATTCCCAACGTATCCAGGCAGCAGAGCATACCAGTAGAAGAAGGTAACCAAAAAAAGAGGGGACAAGAAGAACAAGCTTTCCTATCAGAGAATAGTTTCTGTACACATCACGATTACTCAAGAAAATAAAAAAAAAAGTCCTATATTTTTTGCACAGCCAGAAGAAAAAGAAGAAAGTTCCTTCCTGGAGACTTTCCACAATGCTTGGGGAATGTCTCTATTTAAGGGATACCACTTAGAGATGCCACATGATAGTTTACTACTGGAAAAGGGATCAGGTGCTAACTGGCTAATGCCAGGTGTCTTTCATGGAGCCACAGATCCACCTCTTCAGCCCTCCACAGCTCCCAAGCTCTTCCACGTCACTAAAAATAACAGGACCTCTATGAACAGCCTGGAAACAGATGGATTTTCGTCCTGGCTGAGTTTGCGTTATTGAATTAGTAGGTTCAAGTAATGCTAAAGATGCCTGAAAAACAAGGCATCTAATTAGTGCATCTCTGCATCAGAAGTAACAGGGAGCTGCAGCGAGCAGCTGACACACAGCTAAATAATAGACTAACAAGCAGGATGGCTGGAATCTGCCACAGCACTAATGAAGGTCAGGGTAAGACACCTGCATATTTTAAAGAGTGAGATGTGTGCATCTGAAAATGCCCAGATGTGACATTGAAAGACAGAGATCATAAAGCGAGTGCAGTCACTGCTGAGAACGGGAGCCTGAGAGCGCACGGGATATATGCGTAAAAGAATTAAAAGCAATTAAAGAACTGAAAGTAGAGAAGGCTTCGGATCACTGGAGAAACAGGAAAACCAGTAGCCTCTGGAGTGCAAGAGTAGTCCAAGGGAGAAGTCAGTTCTGCCCCCATGATGGGATTGACATTTTCCAAAAACTGGAGGAAGGCACAGTGCTCACAGCTTGCCTTCTACGGAAAGGGGGAACAGCTGAAGCGAGAGAAGGGGATTTGCAGTCTACTTTTCTGTAGAGTAACCTAATTCACCACAAGCACACTGCAGAGGCAGTTAAATAGGGCAAGGGAAAGCACTGTGTAAGCAAGCTCACTGCAAAGCCCAGGGAACAAAACGGTGGAAAGCCCAGGCAGGGCTACACGGAGAGCAGGCTGCAAACAGCAGCTCCCCTGCTTTCAGCTGAGGTTTTCATTTGAAGGCTTATTTATTGCTGTAAAAGTTAAGGAAAAAAAAAAAAAATCAAGCTAGTTTGGTTCAGTAATCAACTGAAAGTGAAGCCATGACTTTAGGAGCCCACGATGCTAAAAGGGTAATGTCCTTCCCAAACAACCTGCGTAAGTACTAGAAAGGTAAAATTGGGGAAACCCCGTGGTTTTGCTGGGCAATGAAAGTCCAAATTGTGGGCTCTTCCCAGCACAGCCACAGCTCTCAGTCCTCCCTCTCAATCCTATGTGCTGTGCATATGCAAAAACCTGACAATAATGCAATAATAAAGGAAAAAATGGTAGTAGTGAAGGGGGCAAGATTTGTTCCCCTCATGTTTCCCCTGCCTGTTCTTTTCCCATGCTCTGAAATAATCCGATTTTTATCTGCCACAGTTCTTTTTTTTTTTTTTTTTCTCCTGGCCAATCAATTCAATTGCAGCAGCAAGCCGACAAGCATTTTGAATAATGAGTTTGTTTTTGGGGTCGAAAGGTTTTTGCTTGCTCATCCTGGCTTTGGAAAGAGCTGCCTTTGTGCTCGCAATGCCAAAAGGGAGCCCAGAGCTGCAAAGCACACTAGGAAGGATCAATACTTTAAATGCATTAACACTGGTGAGTTGCAAATGAAGTTAGCGGCTGCTGAGCATCACTGATTTCACAGTAAGTCTCAGTTCAGTTGGTTAATTTCTCTGAAGGATCAATGCCACAGCTGATGGTAACTGAAGTTTCTTCCTTCACCAAGCACAAGGGGGTTTTGAAACGAACTCTACAGGGGATCACAAACCAACTCGTCCGTGTAAATAAGAGAAGCATGGGTGTGTAATTCTCTTAATCTGTCAAGACTAGCACAGCAAAGACATGAATCATAAAAGCTGAACTAAACCAGCTTCAAATTCTGGATCCGAATTTCACAGTTCCTCTCATTATATGGGGTCAATCAAAACTGCCAGATCCAACCTCACCCTAGCTTTCAAGGAAATTGGACTTGAAAGCCATGACTTCTACCCAAGCAGAATGCAAATTTTATATAAAGTGGGTAACTCTTGCAATATTGGCTCTTTAAGGATGTAAAACTTTTTAGGCACTCTTACGGAGATCCTGTAAACTGCTGTCTTTATACACATTGGTCTTTTTTTTTTCTGGGGTTGAAGTCAAGTCGCTCTTAAAGACGAAAGCTGTCTGTAGACAGAATGTATGACTCCCACTCCAACCAAGATAGAAAGGGACTGGTTACGTGGGTGAGAGAATGCAGGCAATGGTCTAAGAGGAGATGGAGGAATGTATGTTGGGAGGAGAGAGAGAGAGATCCAAGGACTAGAGGGGAAGAAGAGGCAACAATGCAATCAAAGTGGAGAAACTTTGTTGGGAAAGACAGTAACCTAGGGAGGCATCAGTAGGGAAAATGGAGGTCAGAAGAATTCGACCAATGTTAAGGATATTTAGGGATATTAGGAAAATAAGCTCACTAGTCGAGTCTCAAAGAAGCCAGGAGCTCAGTGTGATGAATTCCATTCTGAGCTATGTGATAGCTAAGCTAGTCTCAACTTTCTTAAGTCTAACTCCTATACTCCCAGTTTAGCCATGAGGGCTCCATCGTAGCTCTGTATTTGCCATGGATTTGGCTCTCAGTCATCTGGAGGACAGGAATGCTTAGCGCAGGATTCCAGCTGAATTTAGGGCCCTAAAAACACAAGTCTGCAGTGATCTTACCTCCCCTGCTAGGTATATGAATAACTTTTCACCTTAGCTTTCTGGTGTAAGAAGAAGCACATCTACTACCTAGGACAGAGCATTGAGAATGTTCATCCAAAACAGATAGATACGAGGCTTTGTCATTGTTCTGACATTAGTTTTGGGGGTTTTTTTGCTAGTTATCACAACTACAAACAGACAAAATTCCTAGCTCTACCTGGAGGCAATTACTCTCTTGCAGCAACCTTCATACCGCTGTCACAAAAAAATATCTTTCTTTCCCATTGATTATTTCCAACTCCAAAGGATACAAAAATTATGGGGAGACTCCTTCCAAAAAACCCACAGATTTAAATAATAACTGAGCTTTCCAAGTTCTGGCCTGTTGGAAATGGTATTTCAAAGCCTTTTCTTCCCCATTTCATGAAGGCTTGAAAGCCTTCCTTATTTTTTGAAACAGAAGACAAGAATCACGAGTATCTTGTGACCCCTGTAAAGGTGGTAGATCTTTAAATAGAGTCGCTTGATGAGCTTGCAATCTCTTGACTAAAACAAAGAAGAAAAAAAGTAGACACTTTTTCATGCATATTTTCACCAAAAAAACCCCATCTTGTATTTTGGGATAGGTGGCCTTATCCTTAAAAAACGTATAATGAGACTTGTGATAAAATTGGAGAGCTGTCAACACAGTGAGTTCTTGCTATACATTAAGAAGCACTTAGAAAGGAGAAGGGACTAGGGCTGTTTCCATGTACAAACAGAACAGGTGGGGAATTTGCAAATTGCTGACAACATTTTCAAATTTTGACAAAAAAAAAAATAAAAGGCAACAGAAAACTTTTGTCCCCAAGAAAGTTTGTATTTGCCCTCTCTTTCTTTTTATCTCCAAAAACTAGACATTATGTGCTAGGTTATTCTTGTCTCCCACTGATATTAGGAGATTTTCAGTCTGCAAGGGAAAATGCGTGGTAATTACAATCAATGTTAGTGGTACTAAAGCGTTCACCTCAAGTTTTGCTCATCTGTCCACGTAAGAAGTCCTATTCACTTCGTACGGCATCACCCATGGCTCAGATACATCTCCATCTGTACAGGAGAACAGGAGGGAAGCCTTCAGGAAAAGGCATCTCTTGAGGGAACATGGGCCAGAATTTTTAGAATACTAACAATTAGATGCCTTCCTGGTCAAGGAGAAGTCAAAGGATTTGATGACAGAAGACCTATAAAAGCCACCAAGCCTCAGGTCCCTCCATCACACTGGGTTGTTCTGCCAACCCTGTCTCCCTAAGAGACACCATTGGTTGGACATTTCCACTCATGTGACAAGAAGACTTTGGAGTTGACACTCATGAAACAAGTTTCCCAGAGAATAAAATTCTTCCTAAAGCTCATTAGTTGGAAGCTGGCTGGCTCTCTGAGGACAGAGACTGCGCCAGGTTGTCTAATCTCTTTCCTGGATGGCCTCCTTCCCCACAGAGACACACAAGGCTTTGGGAAAAAACCCATGGAGGTTCAGGTCTCTATGCTGATACCTCCTGGAAACAGCAGCCACAGACTAATTGTGTGGAGACATGTTTCCTTTCATCAGTTTGGAGTTTAGCACCTGGACACCTCACTGAGTATCTCCCATTCACTTTTATATTCTTTCTGCAATGGATGCAGGGGAATGAAAAGGAGGAGGTTTGCACTAGCAACAGTTGCAAGAAGAAAGCATGCAGGTGGTTAGAAGATAAGCACTGCAGGATTTGAAAAGCTTTTAGGTAGCTTAACACTTGCTTAACCAGCTGTTAATTAAACCAAGCATGCATCTGTTTTTACAGAAGTACCTCCAGTGCCCCCTAATGCTCCTCCTAATGATTGGTACAAGTCTGGATTAGGGAACGGGGTCTTTTCAAAGTCCCCACCATCAACGCCTTGACCCTCCGAGGTGTACCAGCCAAGTTCTCAACCTTGTCTGACCCCTCTTAATTAATGATATCCAACAATTTCATTGGGAAAGGTTGTTGGGGGATTTTTCTTCAAAAAAAAATCCATCAGTTGTTTTTTGAGAGAAAACCAGCTAGTCCTTATTTCTCTGGGGTAATTATTGCAGACAGGCTGAGGCAAAGAAGTTGAAGTACATTTATTTCATCACAGGAACAATGCTAATTCGAAAGCCTATTAAAAATGACAGAGACAGAAGTAGTTCAGCCTTCTTCATCCTTCACAGCTTTACAGTTTCCTAAATTCTTTCCCGTGGGCGTTGTGTCTTCTTGCTGAACCAGGTAGCATTTTATATCAACCCAGTCTGGCCAACGCTGAAAAGTCATTCTTCACTCCTTATTTCTCAGGCCATTATCAAGTGAACAGATGACCACCTATTTTCTGTTGCATGACGCCTTCCATGCTCCTATCAGAGCCTCCCTCTAATTTTGTTCAAAGTAAACACGTGCTGAAATGAGCTTAAGAGATTTAACTATTACAGATTTCAATTTCTTGAATGTTCAGCATGGTTTGGACAACACTTTCTCAACTTCCCTATTGAGAACAGCACTCCTGCTCCTGGATTCGGAGTCCTCAACAGGCAACGTATTAATGCTTGTAAGTAAAACCAACTGATTTTACTGAGGATCAGCTCCTGACAGAGAAATTAAATAGACCTCTTTAGCAACTGGATGGCCTTATATTTCAGTAGTATTGATTTCGTGAGGCTGAAGTGTTATTTTGGCCATATTTCTGCTTGCAAAAATCTTCGATGCCATGCAAAATTACTCAGCAGACAGGTTGTGAATTACAGTCTGTAGCCGTTAGCAAACTCCAGTGATAAAAAAAGATTTGTTTTAACCCTCTAAAAATGGCACGTATGATCTTTATTCTATTCCTATTACTCTAAATCAGGGGAAATTATGCTCTTTGTCAGATTTGTTTCTTCATAATTAAGAATGAATAGAATCAGGCCTCCAGCAATAACTGGATGTCATCCAGGATGGGCTTATAAATGTCAGTTCAATGTACAGAGACATGCAATCTGCATCCGTGTGTAGACAGTTACTGGCCTTGCTGTTACACCAAACACAGGACAGTTGTTAGAACACAGAGTATGGACAAAAGCAATATAGATTTTTATTTCCTACTCTGCTCTGGGCATTGAAAAAACCATGACACCAGATGTTCAATCCTATATGAAATGAATAACTGACAAATTGAGTTCTCTGATCCCCATTACCAATGGACTTGAGCACCTCATACCCTCCCATACCTCCAAACTCCCAGCAACCCCTCTACCAGATAGTGTTGAACAAGGCTATGCATTCACCTGCCAGGAGTGGCACATGGTATCACAAAATCAAAGTTGGTGTAGGTGCTAAATCACCATTCAAAGCCAAGAAGATTTTTGACTTCTCCAATCCTTCCTCATATTTTTTAATATGGAGCCTCCTAAACTCACTGCCATCCTTCACACCTTTGTAATAACCTATAATATTCATAGTAGCTCTCATCCCTGTGAAGATGTCCTCATATTGAGACCATCTCTAGAAAACATACCACATTCAAAAGCTGTTTATGGGTAAAGAGGAACAACACCTTGTATATATAAGTAAAGCCAAGAATTTACTGTTAGTGTAACTGAAATGTTCAGAATATAATCTTTACTAGCCCAGAGCTAATTGTTACAGGGAAAAAAAAGAAAAGGAAATATTAATGTAGTTATAATTGTTATTCAAACTCTTCCTCGTTTCTCCCATTTTCCTGGTGTTCTGCTCACCCTTCCATGGCTTCTCTGGCTTGGTGGCTTCAGTTTGCTGATGGTGGGGTGTCATAGCATCTGGAGTCCTTCACCAGGAGAAATATGGTGCTCATGTTGATAGCTTCTTCTTCTTCCCTCTAGGATCTGTTTGGGATCTGTTTGCTAACAGACTTTTACAGCTCTGCATTTTCTTCACCATCCTGTGTCTCTGCATCTGGATGCCTCTGTTATTGTACCAAGCCTGTATTTATACTTCCTTATTGTTTCCACCTTGTAAACATCTCATTCTACATAAAGCAGCTGCCTGTTACCATTATCTACACAAAGCTACGACTATGACATGCAAGGATAAAGAAATTAGCTGTAGACACTTGGTCACAGAATCACAGAATCACAGAATTACTCTGGTTGGAAAAGACTTTCAAGATCATCAATTCCAAGCACTAATCTAACACTACTGTGTCCACCACTGAACCCTGTCACCCGGCCCCACATCTTAAACATCACCAGGAATAGTGATTCAACCACCTCCCTGGACAGCCTGGTCCAGTGCTTGATGACCCTTACAGCATGTGTCTGAGGGCATTGTCCAAATGCTTCTGGAATATTGTCAGGTTTGGTGCCATTACTGCTTCCCTGAGGAGCCTGTTCCAGTGCTCCACCACACTCTAGGTGAAGAACCTCCTTCTAATGTACAACCTAAACCTCTCCCGGCACATCTTCCTACCATTCCCTTGGGTCCTATCATTGGTCACCAGAGAGAAGAGATCAGTGCTTGCTCTTCCCCTCTCCCTAGTGAGGTAGCAGTAAGCTGTGAAGAGGTCTCCCCTCAGTGTCCTCTTCTCCACCCTAAACAGACCAAGTGACTTTAGCCGCTCCTCATACAGCATCCCCTCTAAACCCTTCACCAACTTCATGGCCCTTCTCTGGACACATCCCAGTAGATTTATATCTTTTTTGTACTGTGGTACTCAAAATTGCACACAGTATTCAAGGTGGGGCCACACCAGTGCAGAGTAAAGCAGGACAATCACCTCCCTTGACC
>VZZY01023557.1:386852-401282 GCA_013400335.1 Eurystomus gularis
CATAGAAAGAAATCAAGTTTGTTAAGCAGGACCTTTCCCTAATGAACCTGTGTTGGCTGGGACCAATGACTGTGTTGTCTTTTAGGTGTTTTTCAATAGCTCCCAGAATAATCTTCTCCATAATTTTACTAGGCACTGAGGTGAGACTAACAGGCCTGGAGTTACTGGGGTCATCCCTGCTGCCCTTCTTGAAGATTAGGACAACATTTGCGAACTTCCAGTCAACTGGTACCTCTTCAGATTCCCAAGAGCTTTGAAAAATTATTGAGAGATGTCTTGCTATGACTTCCGCCAGCTCTTTAAGTACCCTTGGATTAATCCCATCAGGCCGGATCATCTTAGAGGGATCCATCTGCAGCAGCAAATCCCGCACAAGTTCAGGGTTGATTGGGAGATTATCACTTGCACAGTCATGGTTCTCTATCCCAGGGCTCTGGGGGTGCCCAAGCCCATCATCAGTGTTGAAGACAGAGGCGAAGAAGGCATTAAATGTCTCTGCTTTGTCTATACCCCTGTTTCTGAGGTGTCCATGGTCATCACGTAATGGGCCAATGTTGTTTCTGGCCTGTCTTTTGCTATTAACATATTTTAGAAAGCCCTTTCTATTATCCTTCACAGTGCAAGCCAGCTTCAGCTCCACTTGAGCTTTTGCCGCACGGATTTCTACCCTACAGTGGTCAGTTAGAGAAGCTTCTGTTGCAGCTAAACCAAGTGAAAGAAAGCTACAGACAGATCAAGAGAAGTTCAGATAACATCTCCCTGTGAATCCTGAGGATCTGCAAACTCAGTAGAGTTTACGGTCTGTTGTCAGTAACAGCAATACTATATTACAGGGCTGCATGTTCTTCCTTCGATTCATCCACCTCCTGTTAATGCTATTCTTAACATTAATAATGGGGGAGGAGAGGAGGTGTATTCAATTTCTGGTCTTACATTAGGAGCCTTTTCCTCTAGGCTCTCAGAACAGTCAAGCTGCATCAAAGAGAGACCTGGGCAATCAGAGCAGCCAGAGGTGTAACACTGTCTCTGGCTGATGCCTGGGAATGCCATCTTCAGTGTGTGGGAAACACACAGCACAATTCCCAGCTCTACAGCTGGTTGCTTGTTCAACTGTTCCACCTACTTTACAGCGAGACAACATGAGAAAGCCTTTCTGAGGGTGGAAGCCTGATCCATCTCCTTGCCAGAGTCTCTACTCAGTATCTCCCCATGCTACTGTCCACCTCTCACTGAAGTATTTATCTACCTCCCTTTCTACCACAGCTGTCAGTGGGCCCATGTGTGGGAAGATCTTGCCTAGATGAGAGAGGGGAAAAGCCAGTTCAATGCTGTGATGCATAAAGGGCCACGAACTCTGGACATTGGGAAATGGAGGAGAGAGAAGTGGCTACAGTTTAGAAATGAGAGCGCTTGAGATGATGTGGTTGGATGGCAACCTCCTAGTACTGGAAGAGGGTAGATTTAGATTGGAAATTAGAAGTAATTCTTTACCCTGAAGGTGGTGAGACACTGGAACAGGTTGCCCAGGGGCGTTGTGGATGCTCCATCCCTGGAGGTGTTCAAGGTCAGGTGGGATGGGGCCTTGAGCAACTTGGTCTAGCGGGAATTGTCCCTGCCCATAGCAAGGGGGGTTGGAACTAGATGATCTTTGCGGTCCCTTCCAAGCCAAACCATTCTACATTTCTATGTTCTTCCAGACAGTAACACGGCAGAAGGGAGAGAATTAATCTGAGGCACAAGCAGGGCAAGAACCTGTAATCTGGAGTAAGGGGTGGATAAACTGATGCTGCAAACAAGGAGAAAGATGGGATAAGAGAAGGGGTAAATAGAGGTGTAGAATGAACACAAGCACCTTCAAAAGAAACAAGGGAGCACTGTAGGGAGTGGACAGCCCAGGAGGGCAGATAAGAAGACAGTAGGTTTGGCCCTGTTGTCTGGTTATCACTTGGACTCACATGCTGCCAGATATGAGATGAGTGGTTTTGATTAGATGTAATCTCAAAAAGGTGCCAAGGAAGAGAAAAATCTTAATTTCATGAAACCTCAACTTCATTTACTCTTTGCTCCATTCTCACTGTAGCAAAGTGCTGCAGGATTTCAGCTGCATGAAGGAGAGGAAACACATCAAATATCAGGCAGATCTGGCCCCTGGGATGGGGTAGCACCTTGCTGCTCTCTTTAAAGGAAGAAGGACAAGAAGGCATGAAGGTGGGAAGTCCCATAGAAACCCTCAGGACTGGTTCAACTCCTCGGAAAAAAAGGATGCCCGGTGGCCTCATTAAACAGGGCCATGCCTTGTGGTGGCAAAGCCTTGATAGAAAACAGCAGCTCCTTTCCCACACCTGTGAACAGGGGCAATAGCACTGACCTTCCTTTGGAAAAGCACACAGGGATTTAAGGACAGAAAGTGCTGCTTCAGCACTGCTATTTTTATTCGGAGGGAGTGCTTCAGAGGAAGAAGGGGTTTTAGTACTTTTTTTTTTTTTCCACAGATGTTCAAGTCCACTAAGGGAATTCAGATATCATCTTTCCTGGGCTGTGTATAGAAGCACATGTCATACTTGTGCCTCTGTGTCTTATCTGACAGCGCTTTTGATTTTTGTGAGGACCTACCTAAGAGGCGGGGTAATAAACTAGAAAAGGTCCAGCAGACTCAACACAGGTGTTCAGGATGGTGCAACGTTGCTGTTTTCTCTTTGAAAGGAGGAGGAATTCCTTAAAAGTGTTTAGAGAAATGAGCGGCTCAGCTGGCCCTCGGCAAGGTCTTCCCTGAGTCCTGGACACTTTTCACTCAGAGATTTCTTCATTCTGCATGGGGACCAGGGCCAAAACTGAGAGACTGAGACATCAGAGGAGAGGCTGCTCCCTTCAGGTTTCCAGCCCCATTTTGCTGATTCAAAGATATGAATATTTTGTTTGGATAATTAGCTACAGCTTTTATCTGAACTGAGCCTCAGGCACTCCAGAGTTTTTCCCGTTGCTGGCTCCTTTGCTCCTATTATGGAGTCATGGGATTTATTTCCCCTGTGGCCTGTTACAAATTCAGATCAGATAGCTGGGCTTTTTCCTGAACTGACCTGAGTTCAGCATGATTTTGCCTCTTCCCTAGAGCTGGGTGGATCAAGAAAGCAACACAGGTAGAGACTGTTCATGGTAAATATATGAGGTCCATTCTGCAGAGACCAGCAAAGTAATCTACTCCTTGAGCCTGCAAGTGCTTCCTCCTCCTCACCTTAGGGGAGGTGAAAAGCCTGGATTGCTCTTTAAAACATTTAACTGGGGGAAACCATTTGTTTCCCTCGATCTGTTTACAGACAGAAGGTAATATTTTTTTAGACTGGAGAATGCAGCATATTTTGCCCTGCAGCAGCGACAATGTGCTTTACATTAGAGAGAGATTGATAACTTCATAGCACAGCCCTCCTAGCCCATCTCTGAAACACTAAACACCCACTCACTCCAGAGCCAGTCCCTCGGCATGCTCCATAACAAGGGAAGATTTACAAGGTGGGAGATGACAAAGCAATACTTCTGGTATAGCCAGAGCAGGGTTTGCCTTGTCTCGCTTGTACCAAAGTGGTGGGTCATAGAATCATAGAATGCTTTGGGTTGGAAAAGGCCTTTAAAGGTAATCTAGTCCAGCCACCCTGCACTGAGCAGGGACATCTGCAACTAGAGCAGGTTGCTCAGAGCCCTGGCCAACCTCACCTGCAATGGTTCCAGGGATGGGGCATCTACCACTTCTCTTTAGAGAGAAGGATGTTGTGGGGGACCACATCAAAGGCCTTACAGAAGTCCAGATAGATGACATCTATAACTCTTCCCTTGTCCACTGATGTAAGATGTTCTTTGGGAGTATGCCTTAATCCATTCAAAGAGTCCTGAAATCTCAGGTCCTATCTGGGCGCACAGATTCTAGCTAGAATCAAGAACACTCCTTCAGCTTCAACCCACTGCAAGAGGGTGTGTGCCCAGGCTTCAGACCAGAGAAGAAGCAGCCTGGGGCAGGATTTAGGCTGACAGGCAATTTTATCCCCTTGTTGGGGGGGATAAACCAACACCAACATTAGGGTGTTGGTTCATCAAGCAACTCAAATGCATTAAGGAGGTTGCTGGAAGTAGGATTCCAAAGAGAAGGGGAGGACAAGGTGAATTGACTACTGCTAAACACCTATTTGCCCCAGCAGGAACTAAAATGCTCTGCAAAACTTGCAAATTTGGGGAATCCCTGAAAAAAGGGAAGGGAGTCAATCCTGGGCTGGAAGGATCCCAGCACAGGACTGTCCACAGACTTGTAGAGAATAAATGAGTGGTCGAGTAGAAAACCAGAGGGATCTTTGTATGCAGAGCTGGTAATTCCAACTCATTCTGTGGCATATGGGTTCAGACTATCTCCACACCAGGGTTTCTGTACCACATCTCCAACACTGCAGTGCTACCAAGGGGTGAGGAGGAGCGGGAAGAGAGAGAAAAAGGAGAGAGAAACACTGTTACCGGAGCTGGCATTTTAATATTGAAAGGTTGTGAAATCTAATAAGAGCTACAAGGGAGGTTGATGTATTTTTTCCTCATGCTACGATGAAATTGGGATTCAATAAGTAAATGTGACAGAATATGCAATTTCCCATAGATTTCGTGCAGCGGGGCGCTTCCTGCGTAATAACCTTAAACCGGTATTTTTTTTCCTTACCCCAGCTGAGATCTCTTGCCTCCATCTTATCTGAATAATAGTTCATCCCCATAAAGTGCAGCCTGCCACTTTAGTTGCACCTTATCACTGCCTGTTGGTACACGGCGAACAAAAGTAATTCTTTTTTCCCCCTTTTTTCCCCATAAATGATATCTTCCTGCTTCTTCCTGTAAGAAATAAGCCTGAGCTGTGAATGCATGGGGGAAGAGTAATTCCTAGTCGACTTAGGTCTCTTTTATGGTGCTTGGGTGTAAAGGGCCTTTGAGAAGTGTTTCATTAAGACCTCTTGGAGATGTCTTTGGCTTTCAAAGCTATATTGACCATTGTACAGATGGTGAAAACTGCAGCAAACCTACTCCCATCTCCTGGTAAGAAAGCCTCACCTAGATGCATTTTTCTAAGTGGCATCACATGCTCATGACCTTGATTCACACAGTGTAACTTTGGAGTTGGTTCTGATTTTGAGGTTGGGCTTGCTTTGAATGGGGGGGCTGGACCAGATGACCTATAAAGTTCACTTGGCTTTGTGTATAGTTATGCTTTAAAACCCCTGGTGTGAAGGGTGAACTGGAGGTGTGTGCAAATAAAGGGCACAGGGACATAATCACAAGTACTCAAATGCCAGCATTTTCACCCATTATTGCCTGTCAGCAGTAATGGCCTGTCCCTGTAACCCTCCCCTTCCCCAGTTTTGCAGAGTGAGCTTCTCCCACGAGCTGTTCATATGTCCTTAACTCCCCCTTCGCTGCATAAAAAAAAAAAATGTTCTTGCTTAACCTACTGACTGAGCTTTATTTTTACATGTGCCCCTGCCAGGACCTGAAACATGTTACCTGAGATTGCTGCCCATTCCTAATCATCTGAGGCAGTGAAGTTAAAAAGGATTATTAATCAATAAACAATCTCACTTCAAGCAAACACATTTTACTTTGCAGCTGAGGGAAGGCAGGAACACATGGGCAGGTGGTACCAACAGCCCAGGTTAACTTCTTGAGTTGCCCAACACTTCAATCGTTTGGCATGGTGTGAGCACCCACCCTCTTGCCAACCCCAGGAGGTTCTGATTGCCACCTTAGGCAGCACATCCAGAATCAAGGGATACCCGAGGGAGCTAAAAACAACTTCCTCCCCTCTCTCCTCCAGGTACAGCATCAGTGTAGCAGAGAACTAAATCCCCATCACTACCAGGTTTGAAAACCGCAGTAATAAAATGTGCATAATGATGCCCTCCCTCCTTCCTCACCATCAAAAGACTCGGTCTTTGTTATTGCAGGCAGTTTGATTTTGTCTTATCACTTTCAAGCTGAGTATATGATGATTTTATTGGCGCACAGTGTTATTCTGCCTGCCCTTGGGAGGCAGAGGTTTAGACAATGGTGCTGGTGAGACAGGTGAACGGAGTTTTTCAGATGTCCTCCAGCCATGCTCAATTAAAAAAGAAAAACCACAGAACAAATCAGATAATATGCCACACAAAAGGAAACCCTGCGTAATTAAAACAACTGGTAAAGCCGTTCAACATCAGAAAGATCAGGCTTGGACCTGGCACCACAAGTAACGGTGTCTCTCTCCTGTGCTAACACTTAACTTGAGATTCAGCTGGGGATTTGAGTGTCTAAATTTAATGGCCCATCTGATTCAATGGAACTTATTGTCATTGCCAGTTAACTTGAGCTGATATCAAGATAACAGCTTAGAGCAGTTTCTGTGTGGTCCTGATCACTAGTATTGATTTCAATAAGGAATGGGCTGGATCCTTGACACTCTAATTCTGAAATCAATGGAGCTGGGACGATTGACTCTGCCTGAATGCCAGGGAAATCAGGTACATGCCTTTAACAATAAACCAGCCATTTAAATTATTTGCTCAGTCCTTTAAGGAGCCCTGGCAGGCAAAGCAGAGATCCTGCAGAGGTAGATAATATGCTAGTGAAGTGAAAATTCAGGCATCTTGAACAGAAGGATGGAAGGAGGACAATTTACCGATTCTCACTCAAATCAATGTTGGGTGTGCTTATTGTAAGCCAGTGAGAGAGAATTGGGCAATCCCATCCTGGGGGATGTGAGCTGGTAGGGCAGCACTTGCATTCCTCTGGGATGGGGGTATTAGGTGTAGGGACAAAGACAAAGGAGCTTTGAGTTGAGTCCCATGTGAATATTCGCAGTATATTGGATCTAACACTGATAACAGCTCCTGTTCCTGGTAGCCCACCCCCAGGCCCAAATTCCCCAACAGTGCCGCAAATAAAGCAAAGCAGAGCAAAAGACATAAAGGAGAGGGGAGAGCAGGTAAGGAAGGGGCTGGAGATCCATCTGCCATTCCTGGTAGCTGTGATGAAAATACATGACTCCTAATCGAAGGAGAGCCCTAGATGAGTGGCGCTGAAGAAGGGTTCTGTTCAAAAAGGGTAAAAATGCTGTTTTTCCCTTCATCAGGCTTAGAAGAGAACATGATAACTCAAAGTGTGAAACTGAGAGCTTGCTCCATGAACAAGATAAAAGTAAATCTAGTTGTGGTGTGGTACCTGGCTAGGGCTGGCACTTGGTACCAGAGCAATAGCACTTCTGGAGGACACCTGGCCAGTGCTCTCCAGAAAATGAGCCTTTAGTGAGGGTTTCAGTACAATAAAGAGAAAAACCTCCTGCACTGGGGCCTCTGAGCTTTCTTTTGACACCCCAGTAGACAGTAATGTGTACACACTGAGAAAATACCTTACTACAGGTAAAACCACTGTCTTGTACTTCTAAAGAGGCAAGTGTTAGCTCAGAGGTCACTTCTAATGCTTTTTTCTACATTTTAAAGAGGATGGACAGAAGATTGATACACTGCCGGAAGTCTCAGATACACTAAAGAAGCTCAACCTCCAGCATGCCCAATGGCCTCACCCAATACCTTCAACCTCATTCCTCCCTGCATTTAAACACCAGGCATTTCTTGCAAGCAGGGAAGCCTCACATAGATCCTGTAGCCAGTGATGCACCTTGACCCTTCCTAATTCCTCCTGGAGTACCAGTTGTGAGCCATCCCCGTGCACAGTTCCTCAAAGAGGATGATGTGTTATCATCTACTGGTACCCTGCTATAGCTGTCCTTATTTTTTTCTCCTGTACTTGACACTGGTGAGGCCACACACACAGTACTGTGTTCAGTTTTGGGCACCTCAACACAAGAAAGACATTGAGGTACTGGAGCGGGTGCAGAGAAGGGCAATGAAGCTGGTGAAAGGTCTAGAGAACAAGTCTTATGAGGAGCAGTTGAGGGAACTGGGGCTATCTTGTCTGAAGAAAAGGAGGCTCAAGGGAGACCTTCTTGCTCTCGACAACTCCCTGAAAGGAGGTTTGAGTGAGGTGGGCGTTGGTCTGTTCTCCCAAGGAATAAGCAATAGGACAAGAGGAAATGGCGTCAGGTTGCATGAGAGGAGGTTTGGTTTGGAGAAATTTCTTCCTTGAAAGGGTTGTCAGGCACTGGAACCAGCTGCCCAGGGCAGTGTTTGAATCACCATCTCTGGATGTGTTTAAAAGCCATGGAGATGTTGTGCTGAGGGACATGGTTTAGCAGCAGATTTGGTAGAGTTAGGTTAATGGTTGGATATGATGATCCTTAAGGTCTTTTCCAACCTAAACAATGCTATGATTCTGATTATCAAAAAACACACGGTAGCTTGCTACTCTTCCTCAATGTCAAGATTTTTATTTTATTAGATTGATTTGGGAGCTGAATTCCAAAATAAAGGACACCAGATATTTAACTGGTTAGCCTGGTGTTCTGGTAATCACAAGGTTTCCTCAAACTCTGGTCCCTTTGCTCTGAGCTCTGACATGGGTTTCCTCAGATGGACATCTTACTGCCATGCCTGTGCCAGGGCTGTAGCCTAACAATTAAAGCTGGATTTCTCTGCTGGTTGCTTCTTTCCTTCTACTTTCTAGGAAACTTGAAATACCTCAGATGATGTGGTCCTTGCTGATTCTGAGGCCGTTATTGGTTTATGCAGGTGGAAGATAATAATGGGTTTTAAGGTAATGGCAATAGTCCAACAGCAGTGAGCATGTGGGAATGACGGTCATACTCCACACTTGTTCTCTCTCAGTGGCTTCCAGATAATCTTGGCTCCATTTGAAAAGTGAAAGAAGAGGTTTCTTTTCCCTCACTCTCCATGCCGAGATCCATCTGTCCGTTGTTCAGTATCCACCAAGGGAAGAGATTCTGCCGCAAGGACTTCAGCTGCAGTTTGGAGGATAATGTAGAGGCAGTATCGTGGGTTATGGTTCTCTCCTGCCTTCCCAGCTGCATAGAGTAGTTGGGAATGCAAGTGAAGAAGAGGGCTTGGAGGGTGAAGGAAGAATAAATTTGTGATCACCTGAGTGTGCCCATATGGCTGGATCATCCTTCCTCTGAGTCTGCACTGCAGAAAAGTTTACTGAGCTTTCTAGCTGTGATTTACAAGCACAGTACTGCGATCTCGCTCTTTCTCTCAGTGATTGAATGTGGCTCCTTTATAAACTCCCAGCTTGTTCCTCCGTGCCAGCGCTTGCTCTGATAAACGTTCTCCTTTGCTCAGGAACCTGAAATACTCAGCCCAGTCTATTTCCAATCCCTTGAAGGTTTACACATTGTTTGCAAACAGGATTTCCCCTGCCGCTGCCGAAGTGGTGTCTTTTTCCCAAAGCATCAGACAAAGAGATGAGCAGGGAGAGGTGGAGCAACACATCTAACGACCTCGCCTAGCTCTGTCTGTTCCCTATGGATATGGGGAGTGACACATTTCCACCAGGTAATTACATGTTGTCATTTCACTATGTGCCATGCAATGCTTTGGAGGAAACTCTGAAGTCCCTTGGAACAGATTTGAGAGAACTAAGCTGAGGCAATAGCTCTGAAGGTAGATTATTCCCCTGTAACCTGGGAGCAGACTTCAGAAGTGTTATTCGAGCAATCCATGGGGTTTTCATCAAGGTCCCTCAAAAGATGCAATTTAGGAAAGCAGAGATAAGAGCTAAACCCCTTCGTATTTAAAATCAAAACTGATCCAACTGTTAGATCCTAAGCCCCATATTTCACGGGACACAATACAAATCCAGCTGTTGGCCACAATTCCCAAGTGATCCAGGCCATGTCTGGGTTGAATATTGGCTCCAGATGTTCACCCTCACATCCAAGCTGAGTTTTGATACCAGATCCCCACAAACCCCTCCAGATACCTCAGCAAGAGGAAACAGAGTGGAGACGACTGACTGCTCTTTAGAGGAGCAGGAGATGAATAGCAGGAAAACTGAAGCATTTGTGATGAGACTTGCCATTTTCACACCACACTCTTCTGAATCTCATGCAGCTGTTCTGGGTGACAGTGTCCATGTCCATTGTCATTTGCTAACTGGGAACATTCCCACAAAAGGATGCTTGCTTACACTCACTTCGGAGGAACACATATTTTTCTGGCAAACATCCACATATGCATAAGAACAAGGGTAGCGGTGTGAAGAAATAAAATAAAATAAAATTATAAATCCCTGTTTCTCCTTTGCTTCCCATCTTTCACCTTCCTCCTGTGAACTTTCAGCCACCCATTTCATAGCAAAACCACTTGCCACCACCAGCCCTGGGGTGGGGAACAGGAAGGAAGAATTTGGAAACAACCCACCGATTTGAAGCTGTTTATCCAAACTAGCCGGAGAGTAGCTATGAATAACAATAAGTGTTCACTGAGATCAGAATCCGTTCAGGGACAGATGAAAAGAGCTACATTCATCCCTCTGCAATGAATAATTCAGCCCTCCTGAACTTGGAAAACAGGCTATTTAGTGTGCTTTACAGAGGAGGAAGAGGATGGAGATGAGAGGGACTGAGGAGTTTGTAGTTGCCACTAGGATGGTTTAGCCAGCCAAGCTAAAGGCAATTGGGAGATGGTTTAGAGGGCTATTAAAAGCAAGACCTGAATGTTCTCAGGATGCGTTGGCCCACTGCAGAATGAAGAGGTATAATCAAGTGGAAAGCTCCAGCTAAAGTAATCTGAACTGACTTAGACATGGTGAATCAGAGGAAAAAGGTTTGAGAGCTGAAGTTGCTGTGCTTTAGTCAGTCCAATACAGACTGTGCCAGAGGAGACAAAGGAAATATTTTTCTGGCTTTTAAGTTAAGGGGAAAGCACAGATCTACAGAAGGCAGGTAAGACAGGTTTTTGAAGACAGAAAACAGTATGTTTTCAGTAACTCTGCTGCTCACGTCTTTAAGCAGAGGGTTTCAGCAGTCCCTTTTTTTCATTAAATAGGCGAGCATTGTTTGCAGTGGCGGCAGCTTCAGATTCCCTCATTTTCTTTTGGACCTGGAATTCCCACCTCTGCCTGAGCTCGGTGCTGCTTCACAGTGCCAGGCTCATCACCTCAATTCTCCTGAGCTTTGACAGATGGAATTAGGATAGAGCAGTACTGCAGCGAGACTGCAGATGGTGAGTTTGAAACCACCGATTTCGGCACCAAAATGCTTGTATTTCCCATTTTAAATGGAGCTGGTTTCCCTAGGGAAAATGCCAGGCTCTCCAGCATTTTGCAATGAGCTACTAGAGGGACACACGCTCTGACAGCCCAGAGCAATGCTAATAAAGGGCATTAAAAGCAACTTGCTCTTCTTGTTGGAGTAAAGCCACAATAGGGGAGAAAATGGCATGAGGTTTCTTCCTCAGCAAATATCACTAAACTGCACCCAAACTGTTGGCTGTTTCCAGAGGCAGAATTATCCTTGTATGTGTCTTTGCAGAAAATAGAGCTGTCATAAATTTCCTCTCTGAAAGCCAGGTAGGAATAGTAGCAATGGTAACACTAATAGCAAAATAAAAGTAGCAGTTGCAGCAGCAATAGTAATGCAGTAACTTGGCTTCAAACTACAGTCTTTGTTCAGGGAACTGATCCAGATCGCAGGGCGAAGAGATGGGACATTTTTTAAGCTGGATTTTTGACAGATCAAACTCACTGCTGCTGTTTGAGTGTTTCTGCTGACAAGAAAGGGGCCAGGGAATTAGTGGGAGCATTCTGGGAAGAAGGTGAGAACCATCTCCTTGAGCAGCCGTGTGTTATAAACTGAGTGGAAACCTACTGTGGTCATGCTTTGTTTAAAAAGACATAAAGATACGTAAATTAAATATAATACGGAAAAAAGCTAATAAATAAAATCCCAATGTTTCCCCCTCAAAAGACTGCACAAACCATAAGAACCAGCAAATGAATTAATGAATCACAAAACATAATTTGAGAAACTTTTTATTTTTGTAGTTCTATGGTTCTGTCATAAGTTTCACACACAGTTAAGAGGGGTGGTGAAGAACTCCTTTTGCTTGTGGCTTCCAGTTGCCTGTAGGACCATGGTGAGGTACAGACTGGGGCTGTGTGTGTTTCCTTATCCTTAAGTCAATGCCCCTGTAGAACGTTGCTGCCTGCTGTGGCATGGCCATGGCACCACCAGGGCTGATGCATTCCCATGACACAGCTGTTGTCCTCCACCATTCAAAATAATAAAAATAATAATGATAAGCAGCAATTGATAATGTTGGGGAGGGAAATTAAGTAGCTGTAGCAGCAATTTGAAGAACAGAAGCTCAGCAAAGGCTACAAGAGAATGACAAGCAACAGGTCCTACCCACTGTCCAATTTTAAAGATTTGTGCTGTTGCTTGCTGATGAGATTTGTAGGTTTCAAGGATGAATTCTGGAAGAAAAATACTTGACAAATTGACCGAGGCTAATATTTCACACCACTGGAATTAAAGATATGTCTGGTGCCAAACCCTGCATCCACAAACAGGTGACAGTGCTGAGGACATTTCAGCATGAACAACAAGACTCACATTTTTCTTCCCCTGAAATGGCTCAGGTTGCCCAGAAAGGCTGTAGATTGTCCAACCCTGGAGATGATCAAAAGCTGTCTGGACACAGTCCTGGGCAACTGGCTCTGGGTGGCCCTGTATAAGCAGGACGGTTGGCCCAGATGACTTCCAGAGGGCCCTTCCAATCTCAGCCACTCTGTGATTTGGTAAAGCCAGGTGGGAAATAATTTTATATCCTGCAAGAATTCAAAAGCGTTTTTCTTTTATGAAGTCAAACTCTTTAAGTTTTGTTCCCAAAATGCACGTGAGAGAAAGAGGAAAACTTCCTCTCCTCCCTTCACTGGTGTGCAGGTGTTCTCCTGACATTTGCGAAGTTAAATGTCATGTCCCAGCTGTACCAGATACAGAACAAGGAAATTTTCCCGTCCTAGGCATGCCTGGGGATTGATTTCTCCAGCTGGAGCCATTCGTTTTTGTAGGAATTAGCAAAGGTATCTGCTGGTTCATAACCTGCATCTCCATCAACACAGGTGAGTGGGTTTATGAGACTGTCTGGTCTCCTGGAGCATGGGAAACACGCTGCCTCTGTGAGCAGGAACTCCCTGTGGGTGCAATAGTGGGTCCTTCCCTGCAAAAGAGAGCTGCGATGAGCTGGTTTCAAAGCAAAATCAGTTCCCTGGAACACCCTTGTGCAGCTCCTGCCCTCTGTAGAGGCTGGGGCAAAGAAGGAGGAAATGGCCACAGGGGAAAGGGAAAGGGAAAGGGAAGGGAAGGGAAGGGAAGGGAAGGAAAGGAAAGGAAAGGAAAGGAAAGGAAAGGAAAGGAAAGGAAAGGAAAGGAAAGGAAAGGAAAGGAAAAGGAAAAGGAAAAGGAAAAGGAAAAGGAAAAGGAAAAGGAAAAGGAAAAGGAAAAGGAAAAGGAAAAGGAAAAGGAAAAGGAAAAGGAAAAGGAAAAGGAAAAGGAAAGGGCTTTAAACCTGGGTGGGAAGTGCATTGCAAGATTCTGGGAAGGTCAGTGCTTTCCTGGACTGCAAACTGAGCAAAAGATGCCGATAAAAGACTTCCAGAAAATTATGTCACTGCTCAAAGGCATCATCCTGATGATTCCTGATGCATCCTAATGACGGCATCCTGATGATGCCACCACACCCTGCACCCTCTGCTCCTTCCCACACCTGCAAGTCCACAGCTGGCTCTGTGTTTGCTGCTATCAGTGCTGACATCAGATTGCAGAGATGATTTTTTAAGTAACATCTACACAGGCATCCTTCCCCAGGACACGAGATGCCTACCACTGATGGACAATGCAGCACTGGCCGAGAATAACTTGGGCACAGCGAGGCTGGGGAATAACCCTCAGATGTAAGATCCCTCCAGACTTCTCCTGGAGGCTGAGGAGGTCCGACTTGCTGCAGCAGCTTGAAACAGTGTAAAACTCAAGCATCCAGAGCAGATGCTGTGCAAAGATACCAAAGTTATTGAGGCCACAAGACAGAGCAATAAATCACAGCGTGTTACGGATGATTTTGTTATCTTTATGACATAAAATCCCTCCCCCTCCTGTCTGCAGGACTTGCGGCAGAAGCAGCCCACTGCATTTTTGCAAATGAAATCATCAGGGACAGCAGCAATTCAGTTCTCAAAGCAGATGGAGGGGAGAATTAGGTATCTAGAGCACACAGGCATGCTCCCAGTTTGCTTTTACAGGCACAAAGCGTTGCAGTGTGCCCTTTCCTCCCTCTTCTGGCATTCAGCTCATGCAAAAAAAGAGCATTGGGTCTCATTAGCCCTTTTCCCTGTCAAAAGGTCTCCCTTGTGGGTCTGAAATGGATGTGAGCAATGCTTGCAAAGGCTAGGTGCTTCCCAAAACAGTTCAGAATCATAACATTGTAGAATGCTTTGGGTTGGACCTTTAAAGCTCACCTAGTC
>VZZY01023558.1:0-35263 GCA_013400335.1 Eurystomus gularis
CACCATCACTGGAGGTGTTCAAAGAACAGCTGGATCTGGTGCTTTGAGACATGGTCTACAATGAAGGTTAGACTAGATGATCCTAGAGGTCTTTTCCAATCTAAATAATTCAGTGATTCTGTATCTCAGAGTTTCTGGAAGGACCACGATGGCCACATCTGCCATGAAACCTGCATGCCTCTAGAATTTATGGACATAATCTCCCAAAACTCCTTTGAGATTGGAAGATGTATTTTTCCATTTTATAAACAAGGAAGCATAGCACAAAGAAGCCATTTGTGCATGCATACGCATACACATCAGAACTTAGAGCTAGACTGAATAAGTTCTGGGCCCAGACCTTAATTGTAGTATCAGTTTGACTTGTCATAGTTCTCTGTAGCCCTGTCTGATCCAAAAGAGAGCTGATATTTCAAGAAGGGCATATTGAAATCTTATTCAAGTTCGTTTCTCAGAAGAAAAACTTAAGATGCATAAAACTTAATGCACCAGAACGCACCTTTTATCTTCTACTCCTTCAGCAGAATGTTTTGTTAAATAGCTAGATAGGATTTCTTTTGCTACAGTATCACCTCATGCACTATTTTGCTACTAATGCAGTTCTCTAATATGCTTAAAATTACCTGTTTGAGCACTTGACGCTGAAGTACCTGGATTAAAAGGACATACTGCACTAGGTTTGAATCTTGAATACTGCACAGTCAAGATAGCAATGAAGCTGACACTCAGGGCAGATAATTCAATTACATTATTGCAAGAAGTGTACAATCTTGTAAAACTCAGTTAAGTCACTGGTGTTCTTTAAGTACGACAATAGGCTTCACACAACTATTGGTGGGGAAAAAAAAAAAAAGGTCATCAAAAGTTTACCTTTCCCTACTCACTGCTCTGGTGCACTCCAAATTACACAAAATTACAGACCTGACAAAAAAAAAAACAAACAAAAAACAAAACACCAAACAAACAAACAAAACAAAACAGGGGAGCAAGAGTTCCGTCCCTGAAGCATCAGGTCTGACAAGAAGTGACACCTTCTGGGCTAATTAGTTTTAGAGAATTGTGCTTAGTTAAACTTAACTATACTAATTAGGCCCCTTGAGATATAAAGGATAGCTGGCTTTCATAGAGTTTATGAGCTACTTGCTAGTACATGTATAAAGAAACAGAAAGATCACTGCATACTTGTTAGTGAAGGCTTACTGGGGGGTGGTGGGGAGAGAGCTATTAAAATCAGTGTCTCTATCAAGTACAAGGTTTATTCAACCAAATTTTAAATTACAGTTATCAGACTTATCTTGCCTAGACATCTTGAGTTTTCCCTGAGGACAAGGCCCAAGATATCAGTATTATGGTACTACATTGTTTATCCATCAATTATTTGAGAATTCATCCTCATTTTAGTTCCATCAACATGGTTCCCACATGGACAAGCAGAGTATCAGACTAAGTAAAACAAAGAGTTGTGATTGCACACACAAAATTAATGTACTTTGATGTATGTTTCTGAGTGTCTCTTGAGACTTGCAAGCTTTACAGTTACTGCTCTAGCAAGGTCTGGTACTATGTGATGTTTGTTTGCTTTTTATCAGTAATGATTTAGTAAAGTGGTTGAGCTGTTTGAAAGCCAGGTGAAAAGTTCTGGCAGATCTATTCAAAATACATGATCCCCCTCCCCACAACACAAGTAGTATTGGTGTAATAGTTTTTTGAAGAGACTATTTATTAGGGAGTATGTGACTATTAGACAAGTATATTTGGGAAATGGGTGTCTTTCTCTTTGATAATAAATTTGTACACACATTTGTTTAACTTGTTAAAACAGGAAGCTTTATTTCCCTAAAGAAAGTCCTTGTTAAGTGAAAGTCATGCCAAAATCACAAAGGAGAATGTCAGCAGTGTCAGCCTCAAAAATAAATGCAGCAGTACAGAAGAACCCAGCTATATCCCTCAGCTTGCCTTGTGGATGGTAGCTAGCTTTGCAGAGGTAGGTTTGCTGGCCTTTGTAAGCATCCCACTTGTTAGACTGAGCTCATTATTGCTTTGTTTCTCCACTTTAATACTCAACACTAAAATTGATCTGAAAAATACTTCAATCACATGTTTGTACTTTTGTAGATAAAAACAGCTCTTTGCATCTTGCAGTTTCCGTGACTGATAATATTGTTATCTGTCCTTTCTATCATGTATTGACTGTGGCTTTTTTTCTTAAAGGCATTGTGTAAACTCATTCTAAACATTAAGCATTAGATTCATTACAAAACCCAACAACTTACACAACATTGTACATTGTACACCCTTCATAGAATTAACAACTGAATTACAAGCTTTAATAAAAATTTTTAGATGTATCTAATACTGACCACATTCTATTATCCATCAGTATGTTTCACTTCCTGGCTAGAATAAGAAACCATCAATCCATAATCTAATCTAGCCAGTGAATTATACAATATTAACCAATAAAGAGTTTTAGAAAATGAAATAATAGAATTTTAAGGTTCTGGAAATACATGCTCTCTCTCAAACAATACATTTTATCATTCAAGATACTCCAAAGGCTAGTGAAACTCAGGAAGATAACCTAGTGCACCTGTTCTCACCTCCTACATTGACTTCAATGCCTGAAGAGCTGTGTAGCTCTTATAGCTTAGAGGAAGTAGAAGTTTACAGTAAGTTTCCCTATTTTCAGGTTTTTCTACAATCCTGGTAAGAAACATTCACAAATGGGAATCAATACTACCACAGAAGATTCAACTGATAACACCAAGAATAATAATTTATCTACCTGAGAATTACCTTCTAATACCTGAAGTCTGCACATAATTACCCACTTGTTGTTTAAAACAAATACAGCCTTACTGTAACAGATGCCATCAATCAGCACACAGCCTCTGTTCACGCGAATCAGCCCCAGTTGACTCCTAAATATTATAGACACATTATTAGCATTATTTTTTTTTTTTATTAAGGACTTAATGGTATTTATAATGCACTATACCAACAAAACAGCACAACTAATATAGTTTGAAATAACACTATAAACTGCTACATTTTTTCTGGCAGCAAAAAGAAGCTGAGCTGGCAATGTCAACATAAAAAACAGGCCTTAACTCACCACTATTCTCACGAGAAAATATTGTTATGACTAGTTTGCTGTACGTTTTAAAGTAATGGAAGATACCCCAAGGAAAATAGCAAGCATTTCAGTGCAGCCCTACTGATGCACTGAAAAGCCTGTCACTGTATTCTGGAATTTCATTAAAATTTACAGTAAAACAAAAGGTCTCACTTCTCATCTCATTTTGTGCAAGACAGATAGCCACACAATTTAACTTCGTAATCCAAAACTCTATTAAGAATTTAAGTGTACTCCATACCAAATATGATCTGAATGTTGTTATTCATCTCTTCCCTCATGTGAATAGAAACAAGGGTAAATATTTCCATTTATACTCTATAACACATTTTTTAAAGAACTTTAGTTTTTTGCACTTTTACTGGGCAAATCAACCGTGAATGTGTCAGCAGGAAAAGCTAACATTCTAATTCTTACATTGAAAGGAATTCTAGATTTTGTATGTCACAGAAAATAGAGAAAGTTGCAATAGGAATCAGGGGTAATAGGCTACTCATCTATTTGCAGTGAATATCCCAAGTATCTATTTCATAAATACATTCAGACCCAAGCACTCAGTCACTGACCAAGCAATTACCTACCAGAGATTTCCTGTTTACCACTGTAATACAACAGTATTTAGAGACATAAATTGGAGTTGTTGCTCTCTTCCTCTTTTCCCTTTTGTTGTTTTGGGTTTTTTTTCCCCTCCACTGATAATTTTGATTTCTTTCAAGCATTGTTTTTCCTTGTGTCATGTTTGTTTGTTTGTTTTTTTACCAATAGACGTATCAGGCATGTTCCTGTGTTACAAGATGGGATGGGGGACTTTTTTCTACATACATTCCCTGGATACCAAGGAAATTAGTTCATATGATACTAAAAACAACAATTAGTGAAGTGACAACTAAAGGAAATGAAAATAAATAATTAAAAAAAATTAGCAAGCTTCCTCCAAGGGACATAAAGTGTCTTGAGGTCAGGGAAATTCCCATTACTAATAAAGTTGAAGATTAAAACAAAAGCATTGTCCTACAAATGCAGACAAACTTGCATCAGGCTATTTCCAGGATTTTTGTGTCTTTATTCTTGTAACCAAATGTTGAGGGCTGTTCTTTGCTGTTGTTGCATTAAATCAGATGAAAGCAGAGTAACATTTGATTGCGAGTGTAGAGGAAAACCTGAGTTAAGTATGCATTAGAACATCTTCAGGATCACTAGCACCAGTAATGAATAACAAAATACATTTACTCTCCAGATGAACATACAGCACTCAGCAGCATACTTTTACAGGTCAATGGGTTTTCTATAGAGCTAGTGCTGAGAAATATTTCTAAAGTACTTTCTCAAATACGGTTGTCTAAGTCTGTATATCCAACTGCACAAGTAAGCTGTCAGGCCATAAATAAAGCAGACTATTTGGCAAGCTATTTATTTCCTCAGACACTGCTTATCCTGTTGCATTCCCTTTTTAAGTGTTATATCCATAAAGGTATTTCAGGTTATGTATGTAAGGAAGTACTATTCAAAGTATCAACAGTTAAGTTAGTTGTTTTCTTCTTTTAATGGTAGTCACAGTATTCATAGACCTTATGAAGCCTTAAAACCTGAAAAAAGATTGATGCTTGGTTTAAGGGTCTCAGTGGTGTATGTGATACCAAGCATGCATAAAGAATCCATTTTAAGCTGCTGTAAATTCCAGATACAATCCCTATACTCTTCCATTTTTTACTGCTGTAAAACTTAAACCTTATTTATTAGTAAGTGCAGAACTTCAAATATTTTCAGAGGCTTAAAAATAGTACGATTCTAATCATAAGTAACAGCAAGAGAGACTACCAGTTGCATAATGCAAAAAAACAAGAACTAAGGAAAATCTGTTCAAGCTAGAAAAATGTAAGATGGAAGGGATCTCTGTAAGCAAGGAGGCTAGAAAAATTACTAGTCCACATAGACCCCTCAGATTAATGTATCAAGACTCAGAAATATTAAGATCCAGGCTCTTGTGAAAAACAGAATAGTCTTAATTGAGCAGGCTCCATGTGTGTCCAGATATGTACCAATACGTGCCCCATAAAGTCAGTCTTTGGGTACAAGAAATGTCAGATAACCAAGTACTAAGCAATTCCAAGAGTAAACTTGTAAATAATGCAAAATTAGTGCCTGTTAGACTAGCAAGCCCAATTACAAGCAGTTGCACTTGGAAATGCTGATTAGAGCAAAATGTCAGGCATGAAGTACGTAAAGAAAATGTGTGCTACAGTAATCAAGTCTAAAGATGACAAAGATGGATGCCTGCAGTTTTGTTCAAATCCTCAAAGAAAAGCTGCAATCACTTGGCCAGCTGGAGACAAATATATTCTCCTGGCTACCCAGGCTATCCAAAGAACAGGCAGTAAATCTCTCAGAACTCAGATTGCATTTCACCTTCACATGTGAAGGCCTTACACCTTCAAACCAAATTGCAGTTACCAATTCAGCTAACTTATTAAACTGCTGCACCTTCTACCCAAAACCATCATTGTCTTTAGCAAAACAGAAGTGCACGTCAGACAGCTTTCTTGCTCCCTACCTTTTTTAGATACTGCGACAATGAAGATTGGTCATCGAATAAATGGAGAAGAAGGTATTAGTAGAGCATCCCTACTGACTTCCCAAGGAACAGTTACCATGGAAGATACAGAGGTCTGTGATAACACAGACAAATTTATTAAATCACTTCATAACTGATGAAGCGGATAATGGAATAACGTACATCTGATGCTGAAGTGAAAATATAGTAAACAATTAGGATTTTCCTGAGTCCTGAATGGCAATCTTTCATCTTCTATGAAGTCTGATCCCAGCAACTTCCAACATGCCAACTTAGTACAAAGGAAACTAGAAATGAGCATCAATTCTTGTTAATTTTCTGTCCCCTTTATCTACCATTCTTTATTCTTCATCAAAGGTCCTATACAATGGGATAAAATACACCTTCAACCATGCTTGCATTAATAGTTTAACTGTACACAGAATTTAGGGGTAATCTAATCTTAAAGATCATACAAACTTAAACTAAGTCACTTTTGGGGTATCTTTTTTTCATCTCCTTCCTGCTATCCTTCCTGTGATATTAGCTTCATAATTTCCTGTTCCAATGTCCAGTTACAATACTTCAGAAGCTAGCTTCTCTCTATGTCAAAGTATCTTATTTTAAGAGAAATAAAGGAGAGAAACAGGAAAAAAACCACCACCAATATACAGGTATATAAGCAATGTCCACATTTCTCCACTGCTCTTTCTATCCTTAATGCCTTCAAGTACCACTTTTGCTATATAGTAAACCAGTCTCTGATTCAGTTTACTTCTGTATCCCACAAAGACTACACAGAATTTGGAACAAGCAGTAAGGGAAGGAGGAGTGGGGTATGTCTAAGTCAGCACTGCTGCCAGAAATAATGCATGTCACAGTACATCCCTAAGACATGTAGAACAATGAGAAATGAATAAATAATGTGTCTGGATTCTAGACTGTCTTTTGGAAAAGTAATATTCTTCTTAATATTACACTGAGGGCAATGAGGCTTTAAGTTTAACTTATGGGATACCTGAAAACAGAATATAACAAGTTAAGATGTCTTTAAAACGCTGTATTTAAAAACAAACAAACAAACAAAAAACCAACAAACCAAAAACACACAAAAAAGAAAACAAACAACCAAAACAAAACAACCCACAAATCTAAAAAACGAACTCAACAAAAAACCAACAAAAGAAAAACACAAAATGTCACAGATCTTCTACATTTCACTGTAATAAGACGCAGTTTTCAGGAAAAAGCATTACCAAAAACTAACAACTATTTGATTACTTAAGTGACAAACATTATAATGGAAAAGTAAGCAAACTTAAGTTGTGTATTTCAAGAGGTTTGTACCATTACTTTCTAAAATTAGAAGTTCTAAACCAGTAACACATAGCTAAAGCAATTTTGTAAGCAACACTTACTTATCCTAATAGAAAAGCAGATTTGCGCAGTGTTGCAGAAAGGGAAGAGAGCCCAGTTAGACAGCACAGTTACCAACAGTATGCCCCAGGAGTTTAATTCTTGGACTTCTGCAGGCAAGTGAGATAAACATCTAATTCTGTACTGGCTGAAGATACTGCTAATAACTCAGTTTCCTGTTCAACAAGAAAATTAAGCATATGAGTATTTCCACTCACTTGTATAGGACTAGTCACATTTAAAATTGTTATCAGAAATCTTAGTTTTCTGGGGCTTTCTTTTTCATTTGCTTAGGAGGCACTATTTATTATTTTTAATTCTTCTGTGATGGAGATATTAACATATCCTGTGCATCAAAGAAGTGTTAATAATAATATAAAATATGTTTTAAGCTATCTCTATGAATACACTGCATAATAGTTAAACACTTTGTTTGTAAAATCAGTATCATTTCATCCATCACTCCCAAAGCAGAGACTGATGTTTGATGTATTTGTTCAAAAAACCAAAAACATTAATTTGCTGTCATAAATATTGCTTATGTAAAGAGCAAGGCCAAAATTTATAAACATAAACCTCAAAAGTGCTATGCCTTTGTCTATTAAACATGTAGTTTTGCTCACTGAAATGAAAACAATTCTAGGCTTGAAAAATTATATAACTCAACTCCTTCCTACTTAAGGAAATCATCAAGTTATAGCTGCATAATCCTAATATGCAAGCATTTACTTCTATAAAAATTTCTTAGGGTTGTTTTCCTCAAGTCACAGACTGATGTTGACCTAAAAAACCCTGTACCTTACAATTCTCAACTGCTGACCTTTATCAGCTGTTACTCACTTCCTTTCCTCTGGAAAAATCAAGTTTAAGGATTACATGACCTCTCCTAAAGCAACCTCAGGCAAGGTCAGGTGAGTTAGCTCTTACAAGCCTTTATCATTTGTCTCAAGCAGACAAGGAAGCATGCACATAATCCCTTTTTTTCAGTAAAAGAGTGAGGGCAGCAACCTCCAGCTGTGCAGTGGCAGTATCTTCTACAAGCACAGCTAGATCCAGAGAAGGACCTCTGTCCCAGGCCTTAGGCATCTTCTCCATTAGCTACACAAGCACCCACAACTATTTAGCTTTACAGTGCAAAAAGTCCTGGCTGGGAGTCTCAGTACTAATCGTCAAAGTGCGTGAGGAGAAGCAATGTGTGTCCTTGCTTAAAGAAAAGTGTATCTTTTCAGTACTCATCCATTCCTTCTGAGCATCACTACTGATCACATGTACGTATGTAGCCACTACCTTTCTCAGGGCAGAGCCTACATTCCCCTTTTTCTAAATCAGAGCAATAAAGCTCTGATTGTCCTGTCATTTACTCCATATCCCATCAGACTATGTATTTTGCTTTTAACGGTAGAACTTCTCAGTGACACCTGCTGACATACACAAAGCCCTGGACTCTTATTCTGTGTGAAAACACTGAAAATTTAAAATAGCAATACAGTTTATAGTAAATTGCATCCAGTTAATTTGTGCACATAAGGCACTTGTGAGGACCACGTGCCTATATACCTTTTACTGCTTCCCCTCCTCCACCTCCACATCATTATATTCCATTGAAAGAAAAAAAAACACAACCAACACTTTCATGACAGGGTTCTAGCTCTTCTGACTACCTGCCCACATAAGAACACCTATTCCCATTTCAGTAACTGTGACTAGAATATACATTCTATCCATTACCATTGAGTCACATCATGCAGAATTAAGAAAATTACACTAAGCTTTAAACTAGACTATCTACCTGACAAGTGCCCTTATGTTATACTAACACTCCTAATATTTAAGCTATTTTCTTTTATTTATTCTATATTAAATAAGAAATAGTTTCTCCTCCACTGACTAAAAGTAACTTCCAGATCTCATTGTCACCATTTTGCTTACAAAGATTTGCTACTGTAAAGGAATGTTACTAATGTTGAATAATCAAACTAATACTAATGGGGGGAAGAAAAGGTTTATATTAAGGAACTATTTTCCATATTATTCTGTTTTAAGAATTCTAGACTATACAGAATCTAGACACTTAAACCATGAGAAAGAGATCTAACCTCCATGAAAACAGCTGCAAAATCTGAAAAGGTCATTAGGGAAATACATTCTGATCTGAATTAAGTTAAAAAGGTATTTCTTACTATTTCTAAAGTTTAAAAAGCCACCTAAATCTAACTGAACAAATCACAGTAAGCAAGGAACTCTGTTTCATATTCACCTAAACTCCCATTAACTAAATTGCATCGAGGGAGAAGATATAATCACAGTGAATTGATTATGCAATTATCATGTGATTAGGTTGCGTTTTCCCTCTTGGTACAATTTGGTAATGTATGTGTATGCAAATGTTAAGCAATATTCCACAGGTAATGCAAGCTGCACTTTTTCTTATACCTTTAGGGGAAGTATCACCAAAAACCAGGAGTCATGAGCACACATTTAATGTCTTATTAGAGCAGATTATTTCAAATACACATGCCTGTGAGACGGGATAAATTGTCTAGATTGTTACTATCACACCTTAGTAAATTCTTGCTTGTTTTAATTTACATCTATGGTACATATTTTTAAAAGCTGAAATTCACAAGTCTGCTGTAAGCTTAGTAGTCAGAAATGTAACAGCAAAGGAAGACCAGAAAACTGGAAGTTAGAAGATTAGTTGGTTTGGGGGGTTTTGTTTTTTACTAGTAAGAAATACACAAAATTGTTTTTAGTTAATAAGCCTGTCTAGTCTGCAGGCAGACTTAAATGACTGCTTTCCTCATCTCTTTGCTTCTAAAAGTACAGATTTGCAAAGTCCTAAAACAAATAAAAGAACGATATAAGAAAGACAGCATAGAATAGTATGAAATACAGTAAAGATTTTCAAAGATCTGAAAAGCACACTTCCTATTTTCAATTTCTGCTCTTAAAAGAGGGGGGGAAATAATCTGGAAGAGAGTTTTCAGGGTATCTACTTTGCACTATCCTCCTTTCCAAATACTATTAGAAACATTTGTTCTTTGCTCACAAGTCTTTCTTTCCTGTACTAGTTAAAACCACTTTCCAGACTAGGCAGGGAATGCTTAAACGCTTTTCAGCTAAGCCTGGATCATCTGCACTTGGTCCCTTTCTCCTGTTTCTCCTTGGACAATCCTTATTGAGATTCATACAAAGTAATACCAGAGCTATACAGCATTATATGAAATTTTCCGTAAAGGAGATCCCTAAGTCACAGCATAATGTGTTCTTAAGTGATCCTAACATAACACACAGAGCAATTAGTTACAACAGTTTAACTAGTAGTTTGACTCTTTGACCAGAAAGTTGGAAGCTTCACTCATTGTCTTCCACAAAGATCTAAGCTCAGAAAGCCCATGAGTACAGTCAAGTTAGTGCATTATTTAGATGGTGACCATCATTAAAAAACAACTGACAAAGCATAAAGTTGATCTTGATTGGCCCAGACCGTTTTTAGAAACTAGTCACTGCATTAAATATTTCATTATTCAAGCTTAGCTAGCGGAAGCCCCAGGCTAATCTTGCTAAGATCAAATTGCTATTTAAAACCAGCATTAGATCACATAAGTATTCCAAGATATTTCAAAGTTATCTGTCCCATGCAGACTCCCAAATTCCAAAATACAACTGCCAAGCTTATGCCAACTACGCCAGACAATAACCAAGCAGTTAAACCCTGCCCACACAGATTTCTAGAACCCAAAGATCACATCCATTTATTTTTTTCTGCCAACTTGCATCAACATGTAGCATTCGTTATTGAAGTCTGCATTGTAGTAATTTATTTTTCAATAATTCATCTAACCTTGACTTGATTTAAAAGTAATGAATCGCATTACAGCTCCAAACTGAAGCTTGATGGACTTTATTGAAAGAACTCTTGTAAATATAAAGTCCCACTGTACAATGCGCTGGTTGGCAGGACTATGTCAATACCAACAACCTGCTATGTAAATATCAGTTGTAAATAAAATTTTAAGTTGCAACTACTTAGCTAACCAACAGATATGTTTGTATTACAATTTAAAACTATGGAAGAGAAAGCTTTTGTATCCTACTTATCTTTCAGTTTACTATGTAGAAGACAAGTTTGGAAACCAGACATCCTGTACTTTTAAAATCTCCAACAAGCAAAAATATAGCTTGATTTTAAATATTTTGACCAGACTTCACTAATGCTGATTAGAAAGATACGGATTCTGAATTGTAAAATGATTCCTCGTGTGTTTGGTAACACTCTGAATGAGGATACGCAGGGTTTAAGAGCCATTCTCCTTCAGGCAAAAACCACTCTTTAGGAAATGCCTGAAAACAACTGTAAATGAGCATTGGAGTTCTTGAACAGTTGTACACCCAGAATTAAAAAACAAACCAAAAAATAGGATATGGAAGCCTTAAAGATACAAAGGGGCATGGGATAAATACAGAAAAATTTTCTCAAGGGAGAAAATCTGATATGCCAGAGTAGCAGTTTGTTAGGAAAGACAACAGAAAATGGAAAATACAGTATGTACAGAACTTTAAGAACAGAAGGTTCAAGCCAATACAGTAACTCAAGCCCATCTATGCTTTCAGTACTCAAATAGAATGCTAACAGTCTTGTCAATGGCACGCATTTCTCTCCCACCAGGTCTCCTCATTTATGAATTAGGCAGGGTAAGATAGAATTTGTCTCTTGCTGATCAATGTTTAACCATTTTAACCAAGACACCTGAATTCTGTTTAAAGATTAATTTCAAATTAAGTTTATCAATTATATATACTTTGCTAAAACAAAGTATCATCAGCTATTCTCAAAAGACTTTTGATCTACAAAATGGAGCCTAGGAAACCAGTCATGAAAAGTCCATTTTGAAAGCTAGCAAAATGTAATAATTTTTTGCCATTAAATGAAAAAGATCAGAGAAAAGGATGCTTTTCTATACAAGTATCTGTGGAATCATGACAGATGATGGAGTCTGCACAGTCTAAAAACTGTACGTATCTCAGAAAATCTGCAATTTTGCTGTGATGTGGTCTTATATAAAAATTGAGGAATATCACCTGAGCTTGGAGGTAAAGGAAGTTAAAGGTTGTATTTTCCAGTGTACTAGTTCTGAAAGTAGTATTTAAGAATTTTATTTTACCAACATGTATGTTTACTCTGTGACACATCTGTAGCACTTAAGGAACCAGATGGAAAAAAGTTTCATTTGGGTGGCACTTTAAAAAAATGCCATCTACAAATTCAATTTTAAAACTTGACGCATGAACCAGGACTTCAATGACAGAAGTTAAAGTATATTCAGTTCTTTCATGTAATAACACAAAATTTAACCATAAAACCATTTGTCAGGAAATATAGCTCCATTTCTAAATATGTCGTCTCAAACCAATATCATTTAAAACTTCTACTGCAATCTTCATCTATAACATATTAAATCAAGAAGGTGCCCACACAGGTAACACAAAGCACTGACTTGAGGAGATGGGAAAAAGCGGCATTGCCTACAAACCTTTTCCAAATTGTGGAAAGCAGGAGAGAATCTGTTACTAGGCATTTACTAATATTTTTAATGCTTTTCCTGTTATTTATTAATAGAGCTTGATTCAAGAATTCTTATTGTGTTTGGAAATTCCTCACCAGGGAATCTAGTCAGACACTTCAAATGCCCATGCCCTGACTGCGAAGACTTTCTCTTTCTACGCTCACTTCCAACCCCTGCAAGTAAGTAGCAAGTGATAAAATTGCCTGAATATATCTGAGCACCCAATCCAAAGCTCGATGAGCGCAAACTACGCTGTTCCTTCAGCCAAGAGACTCTGCTTCTGGTCTAGCCCAGAGTTCACGTCAAGCCTCGAGGGATATCAGTGTAAATGCGTCCATGAGCTGGCACAAAGCCCCTTCTACCGCCCCTGCCAAGGAGCACTACCTTTGGCAGATGGGAAGGTCAGGCCTGTGATGCAGACAATCACTTAAAGCAAGGTAGCAAAATCCATCTGGGACTATGAATCAGAGCTCTTTCACCAAGGAGGGGTACCGGATTTCTAAGCACTTAGCTTCCGTCTACTGTGCTAACATTGATTGCCAACCCCCAGCAGCTCAGTTCTCACATGGATTTATAACAGCACATTTGGAATGGCTAATTCATATCACCAGGGGATTAAATTTTCTTGAATTAGTATTCCAGAAATATGATTATCAAATTAGATTATTGCCACTGAGACACATTAATATAGAGAAGCCAGAACAGAAAAAAAGAACAATTCTAATATTATACAGGCTGTCCCGATAGAAAAGGTTTGAACTCTTCAAATCAAAGTAATGTCAACTAGTTACAGTAATAGGGTTATTGAAAGTCCAATTAAATTTTAAAGAATTTTCATGCATTAAAGTCTTACTTCTTAATTTGGAAAAAAATACTTACTATTATTTCCTCCCTTTTTAAGTAATAGCGCTTTTGTTCACCACAATTAAAATGTCTAGATTACCATTTTATAATTTCAAACTAAGGATGTTTAGATGAAATTGAAGACTAGACAAAAAAATGGCTTGAAATATTTGCTTCAGTTGAATACAATAAAGCTTCTCTACTGGGTAGCCTGGATGAAGGAAAATGACTTGCAGACAGATTTGGTTAATCCACCCTCGATTTATCTCTCTGTCTGGATACTCAAAAGAGGGTATATAGTAACTAATCTCATAAAATTTCTGTTCTAGTATCAATCTAACATCCGAATTAAACTGGAGTTAAGCACAATAAATACACCAATGCAACTCTACGGCTACACAGAACTGGCCATACTTCAGATATTGGTTCATTCACTTCACTATCTTGATTAACTGTGGGCAAGACTCCCTCTTTCCATTTTCTGAAGACTTGAACGATTAGCATCAGAGGGAATAAAAATTAAAATTTTCACCTGACATGACTGAAATGTAGTGGCACTACAGCAGAAAAGTTGAATAGTCTAATTTTTCCTGTAATCAAGATCAGAGAGTCTTTGCACTGAAAGAATCTGGTTATTGGTATTCATATAAACAATTCAGATTAGCAAGAGCTGATCAAAGCCCTCATCATCCCCTGCCCCCAAAATTAAAGATAGACACACTCCTCTTTTCTATTTAAAACTCCTCTTTGCCAAGGTGGTATTACCTCTTAGTTTGCTATTTTCTTATCTGCAACATGTCAGACATACCAGTTAGGTATCATAAAACACTCTATTCCCATCAGTGTTTTGCAGGCAGTGGCTGGGAACAAGCAATACTCTTAAGTTACAAGTGGATACAAACAGAAATAGCACCTCCCTGGAGATCTATATGTGGACCCTAAAGCATCCTAGGAATCAGGTTCCCACACTCTGAACTTTAGCTGTGCATTGCTGCTGTCTCTATGAAAAGAACTCTTTGCCTCGGCTACAGTTGTCATGGAAACAGCAACTTTGATTTTTAGATCTTTAGTATACGTGATATTTCAGCCATATGTTGCACGCATTTCAGTTGTCTACATTAAAACTTAGGGAAGTAAGAGAAACTGAATGATTCCAACATTCAAGTGAGTGCATGCAATGTACTTCTCAACATGGAGAAACATGCCTGCATTCCCGAATAGTCATAAATGTAAGCTACTACGAGCACACTTGATTGGTGATTTTTCTAGTCCATTAAAGCAGCATTTGTGACAAGACTACACTTGAAAAATTAATTCTGTTTTTCTGATAAAGCTATGACATGGGCTTAATCTTGCTTGTTAACCCCGCAAATTGCTTGTTGTGTATTACTCCTGCATTAACAACGTATGAGAGAGGTTCCAACACAACCACACAAGGGGCACTGCTGGGCAGAAAAGCAGCTCTCTGATTTACTGATTGGTTTGTCTCCAAACTGGGACCAGCATAGTACTTTACAGCACCTTAGGAGGCACAGTAAATCCAGTCTTGGCATGACAATATGCAAATACCATAGAAAGCATCATATACACATGCTCTTCTAAAAAAATACTCTGAATATGATACAAGATTGACCTATGGTCTGGATTCTAGAAAAACAAAACACAAGAGACAGCAAAATACTGCTTAGCTTTAAAAAAAAAAATTAAAGCAGTGCAACTGCTCACATACTTGGCACTACAGATATGATTGCCTGTGTTTCCATATTTTCTGCTTTAAAGAAAATGAACATAAGTATTATAGCTGCCCTACTCCTTCGTTACTGAAAAAATCTGGATACGCAACCAGAGAGACAGAGTGGCCACTCTTCTAGTGCAAAGAGCACTCTAACAATATTTCTTCATAAAACATAGATCACTTCATAACAAGTTGGCAATCATTTTCTCAGCTTCATTCAGACTCTCCACTTCATAAGCCAGGAACATAGATACCTGAGCAACAATTCTACAAGACTACATCTGAAGAAACAATTAATGTAGGAAAATTGAAAACCGGGTGAGTACTAATGGTCACTATGGGTAAGATCCTTCGCAACAGTTGACTTCAACAAGTTGACTGTACTGCAGCTATCTCACAGCTTCCTAGATTGAACACAAATCCCACACTTGCAATGTATATATTTGAACTTTAAAGAGATGCCCTTGTTTTATTTTGCTCATTTTCATTAATGAGGCTCAGTTCTAATTAAGATTATATAAATAAACCAGACCCAGAGGACTCTGGTCTTTTGAACTCAAATGCTATTAAGAAGCATTCAGCACACTCCCTAAATGAAGGCTTTTCAGTCTAGATTTCTGCCTCCCTACTCCTGGGGATAAGTAAGCAAATGCATCAATCAACAGTTAAGAAAAAGACAAGACAGCAAGTTACTTTGCCATGGGAACAACTCTTAAAGTTCGAAATAGATCACTTTCTCTTATTTAAATATAAATGCAGTGTAAAGCAGCTTCTACCATGAATGACATCCTTAATGTAGAGCTACTACCACAAGGGTTTCCAACCTCTAATGTGTGACAATATCAGCTATAGAACAGAAATACGATCTACAAACCACTTTATCTCCAGCTTAAGCACATCACAAACAGAAATCAGAACACTCAGACAGGAAAGTAACTGTTGCTCTCCTCTCAAACAGGAGGAATTAAATTTCAAATATGTAATCCAGTCAAACAGCAGAAGTACTACTTGTCAATTATGAAATCCAAAAAGCCTAACTACTTTCTCAAGGAAAAAGCAGGGAAAGTTTTCCTTAAAATACAAACAAACAAACAAAAATAATCCTGAGTTGCTGCTGAGAGTGAGCTGCTTTCTCTCTTTTACTGTACTACTACAGGTAATAAAGAAGAAACACTTTATCTTCAGATGTTATTTATTCCACCAACACACTCGGAATGTAATTCATTACTCATCCTTAAATATGTTTATCATGTTTCATAGTGTTATAACACTGAAAATTATGCAGAGTTTCAAATAAATTCAAAATTCATACACATTTAAACATTCTCCAGATGCTCTTAGACTTTTAAAATTAACATCTGGGTTTTCTTCCTGATTTGCTTTCCACAAAGAAATCCTGCTAAATCCCTGAGCATCATGTGGACAAACCTGAAACCAGCTAAAAAATAAAAGCAGCACTGTTGCACAAATAAGGCTCCATGCAAGCTCAACTATAGTGGTTTTGGACTGGAACTAGAAACTTCACATTACACACATTCACAGTACTTGATAGATGCTAGATGATACATTCTCCCTATCAGTAAAATAAATCAGTAACTACTGCAAGTACCAACTCTTCAAAGGAGTTCGAGGAAATTTTAGCTGTACTTTCACCTCTATACTACTAAAGCTCTGTATTTTGATTTACCAAACTAGCAAACTAGTCACTAGTATCTAGCAAATAAATTGACACTGAGTATTTGTTGGCATTTTCAGTTTGGAGATAATATGATAAATTCTCAGCTTTCAATTTCATATAATGCTGCTATTATCAGAGTTCTATCTACCATTTGATTTCAGTAAAAATTGAGAAATGTAGGAGCATGGCATCTGGTTAACACAACCAGCCACTTCAGCAGCTGTGTAATGCTGCTGATCAACCACATACAGGAACGGCACCCACAGATGGGTCAGAAGGACAGAACAGGGGAAAAACAGAATGCATGGCAAGGAGCAGGCTGCTACTGAAACACTACACAGTATTTTTCTCCACATTTTAAAGTGGCTAGTGGAAAACCAGAGAGAGTGCAGAAGTGCCGTAAAAACAATTCAAGAATCAGAAAGCTACCTTACAACGAGAGGCTTAAAGAATTCAATGTGTTTAGTTTTTCAGAGAGAGCGAGAAGTGATGTGATTACAGGATAAGTACTTTCTCAGGGAAAAAAAAAAAAACGGGCTGGTGGGGAGGGGAGTATGGAGAACATAAGATCCAGTAGATGTAATGCAAGACCGACCATGTCCAGAGTTTAAGAAATTGAGGTCTTATTTCAAAATAGTGAAAGGATCCAAAGTTCATTCAAAAAGGAGCAAAGGAACTGCTCCATTTCTTGATGACATTTTCAAAGCAAGATTGGATCCCCTCTGGAAAGATACGGATTAGCACAACTTTTGCTAGGTACCACTTGAAATTTAAGTGGCTAATGACAAACAAAAAGTCAGTTTAAGTCTTTAATTGCCTTCTGAAGAGGCAAAAAAACTATGAATCTACACAATGCTGAAGAACTGTCAGGCAAGCCCCTGCATGCAAAGGATGAATGCGATGCATTAAGGGAGACAAGGTATTTAAGGGAAGTAGCCTGGTACGTACATAACCTAACGGGCTTTACTGGTTCAGGACAATGCTCCAATGTCCTGTTTGTGACAAAGACCAACAGATGTCTGGAGAAGACATAAAAACAGGTCAAGCACATGGTCCCATCTTCCTGATGTATTTACCATTGTACACCTACTTGCAACCTAGTAGATGGATGATTTTTAGATCAATGATTTTTCCACCCCTAGTTTGTCTAAGCATTTCAACAACCATTATAGGTTATGGCATTGGGTTCTACAGTTCACCAGTTCGTTTTGGTATTTTTGAAGCTATCAATCAATAGGTTTTTTTATTGTTTCCTACACCTTTATAAGAAGCATTCCTTGCTCACTTTTCCCATACTACTCATGATTTTACAGGCTCTTACCTTTCATTTCCTAACATGTTTTCCCCAAGTCTGATGAGCCCTGGTCTACTTATTCATTCCCTATATGGGAGATGCTTTGCTCCTTTGATTATATTCAGCAGTCATGTATGTTTTGCAACTCTGCTATAAACTCTTCCAAGATGAAGGGCAAGAAAAGACAACATGGTAGTACTGCTGTATCCAAAAGGAAAAAAAGATTCTCATGTGGTTCTTAATTTGTTTTTAATAGCTTCCAGCATGCTACATGCTTTTTTGACCACTTGAGAACTGATCTCATTTTCACAGAGCTAACTTCTCTAACTCCAGTAACTCCTTCCTCAGCAAGAACAGACAATTCAGAACCTAACATATGTAAATTTGGGATTGTTTTTCTCCAAATACATTTCGATAGGACAAAACTGAGTTTCACCTGCCATTACCCAGTCAGCTGGTATTGAGACATTCTTCCCCTAAACAGACTGACGTCATCAAACTGCCATCGCACAATGCACAAGAATCTTCAAAACAAACAGAAAAGTGCATATCACAAGTTCAAACCATGAATGAATACTCAGTAAAAAATACCAGTAACAATTCTAATAACAGCCCTCAAAATCTTCAAATTTTTTTTCAGCTAATTAACAGGGCAGAAAGGCTTTTAAAAAAACCATTACAAATCTCATTCAGCTACCCTTCAGCCCTCTCTCTAAAGCATTAAGAAGGAGCAGGAATCAGATGTTAAGGAGGAGATACCTGCAGAGGTCACACCATGTAGTTATTTTTTAAAAGCCCACACAGGCTCCAATACTCAATGACTTAAAACTCCACTATTCCCAAATATATTAAAGCAGCTTCCAAGCAATACGGCTTTTTCTTTTTAACTCAGACTTCTTCAGAACTTAAGTTTAAAGACAAATATTCATGTACACTTCAATAAAATGTAAAAGCATTCTCAGAGAAGTACTAGATCCACCCAGCGGGACTACGTTAGACATCTAATTGCAGAAGGACGCTCCAGGTCATCCAATTTTACTACTAACAACTATCTACTCCTCAAAAGACACCAAACCCCCCAGATTTAAACAAACCCTACCATGTGGCTTTATTAAAGACTGGCAGGATAATTTGGGGTTTTTTACTGTTGAAACTAACTTCAGAAATATTTACTATCTAATACGCAAAGTAACGTTACAATGTTGAGACCATATAGTTTCAGTTAGCATCCAGGTAACACCATCCTCACTCAGTGAAAGTGCTGTGAAGCCATACAGAAATAATATCTCATGTGATGAACATGAGAAGAGCACAATGGCAATAGGAAAAGGGAAGAATATAAAAATCACCATCTAGCTCCTATCTCATTTCAGTAAATCTGTGCCTAACATGCCTTTATAATTTCTGTGCAATAGTACATCTGCTTAGTGTTTTATGTTCTCTTGATAACACCACTTTCTGCAAGAGTTTATATTACACGAGAGTGCATCATCCTGAGTTCATTTGATTCCCAACCACTTGTGACATTATTAACAACCGGTTTTCCTGTGCACTGGATAAGAACAAACATTTTTGATATTTAAAGTTTTCAAAACTTTGGACTGTATGTTTTTATAATGGGTTTGTTTCATTTGATACCCATTTTCCTGGCTTAATTTTCACTACAGTAGGATTTAAATACATGGTTTATGCAGACATGTCTACAGTTAGATTATTTGTTGATTTAATGTTGAATTTATATTGTGTGGTTTCCAAAACAGAAAAAAAATCTGTTCCAAGACTGTAAATTTAACAGGCTCAGTTTAAGTTACTTAGATGTTCTGGGTTCCTATTCTTTCAGATTCTGACATCCTTTGGTTGTCTATCCTCACCCTTGTTACATCTAGAAATACATATTATTGCATATACAGTACCATAAATTTGAATGTCCAGGCTAAATTACCTTAGGGTGATATACATTACTTCCAAATCTATGTAATTCATCTTTAGTTCCACTCAGAGATTACAAACACATTGGCATGTTCTGAAGCAACTGGCTTATGACAGTGGAGGTAAAAGAACATGTGGTGCTGGAAAGCACCAAAAATTCTACATATTATTCTGACCTTCCATACTTCCTTCATTTCCAGAACCAGACTTCAAAAAAATCATCCCGTGATCCCCCCCCCCCCCTTCTTTTCAGAGAGAGGGAAAAGCTCTCTCATTAATGGTAAGCCCTATACTTTTTTAAACTTACCACATTTTTACAGTAACAGCAAGGCCTGGCAACATCAGCTAACATAGTAATCATTGGGAATAATTAACATGCAGCAGCTTTTAATTCATCATCTGGCAAATGGGGTAGAATAGGAGGAGTAATTGTCTTGTCCCTTCTTCTGAGGGACTTAAGTTTTCTCATATTTATTACTAACTGAGAAACCTAAAATTGCACTAACAAGAAGCGTGTTGATTAGTTGGCCTGTGTTAAGTCAAGTAACCAGCCAAAAGCAAAACACAAAAATCTGTATTCGTACAGGGGCTGCTCAACATCTCTTCTCTCCCATTACTTTATTCTGAAGCAGGTTGGTCATACGCTTCCAGGAAGCCTGACTAGGGAATCATGTCTGCAGAGGTCTGCTCTCCGTTCACACAGATGTCAGTGAAGTATTCCATCTGCAGTATCTCATAAGGGATTTTTAGAGAAGTCCACTGACTGTTCAACAAATTCCAGTAACAGAAAAACTGTAGCAAGTTTTCCACTGAAACAGCAGGGCCATATATTGTCATTAGTGAAAGAACATTGTTAAAATATGACCAATTTCAGCATTGTGGTTTCAGATCAATATAGCAAGTCTTCAAGGAAGGAATAAGACTTTGTGGAAGACTACATTTCATCTTTGCAGACGGGGGGATTAAAAAAGTAAGAAAAAAAATAAAAAATCAATACACAAGAGGTTGTTTTCCAGAATGTTATGGAATGTTATCATCTTACAAGCAATTTTACATGTCTTTTCTGTTACCAGCATCATTTACAGTATGCTGTTCTACTTAGCTGATTTTTTTTTAACTTACTGCTGAGTAAGTGGTATTCAAGCTGCTCACAGGAAGAAACCATGGAAGTGTCAAAGCAGGTTAAATTCTTGAAACAGCAAGTGAACTCCCCAGGCCAACATACTACTGCTTATTTAAGCAATAGAATGATAAGCATAACACATTTGTCCATATACACATTAAACATAGGAAAGTCTTTATTATCGCGATTATTAGGCATTGTGCAGAAATTATATACTGTCCTCACTTGATGGCCTATAACAGACCACAACATCAGTACTAACCTTCTCCCATCCCATCATCTCGTGTATTGCTGTGTATCATCACAAGACCCTACAGCCTCAACCTTCCCTATGCTTCAAGTACAGGCTCTTTAAAAGATGTGGGAAAAACTACTTTCTCCCACAGACTCAGTTTTAGAAGATTGTTACTCCATGTAACAAGGCTGTACTTTATAGTCTGTAAAAGTCGTTCTGTTCAGTCAGTGGTTCACAAATTAACCTGTAAAACAGCAAAAGCTCAATAATAATAATAAAAATTTCTTCATTCTCATACTGTAACCAAGGCTCACAGCGAATAAAAGGGAAAATTTCCACGAAACAGAACAAAACACACAAACACATGCACTTTGTTGATCTAGTAGTTGCTAGACCACTCAAGGCAAGAGATCTTAAAATTTCATTAGAAAATGCTACTTGAGCAGTTGGCATTAGTAAATGTTTGTCTTGGATGTTTAAAAACAAAAACAAACACCACCAGAAAAAATTCCTCCCAAAAAACCTCCAAACCCAGTAGTCACTTCTACACCAAAACAAAGTTTAGCTCTTCAGCAATCAGTCATGAAAGATACTGTCACTGCATAGTTTTATTCCAATTATTATAAAATAAAAAATACTAGTCACAAGACTGCCACCAGAATTGTTATTATGTGAGTCTACTACATAAAATTCTCCAGTACAAGTTACACTGAAATTTTCTGGTCAAAGCAAATCCTTTAGAGAAAATAAAAAAACACAAATCTAAAGCACTCTAAATTCACCTGAAATAAGCCTGCAGTTAAACAACCCAAAAAATCAAATTTAGACTACTAAGCATCTAGTTAATGCTTTAGCTACTTCCCTACACAAAATGGTGTCTGGTTCTAGTTTGGAAACACAGCTATTTCATTGAACAAGCATTCTGTGATGCCTACTGGAGGTTAAAGTCAGAGAATGATTAATAAATAACAAAATGCAATTTAGGAAGCTTGCTTTAGATCAGACTATCTTTTATTCAAAAAAGGGAACCCAAGCATAACTAATTTTTACATTTATAAAATCAGTATTGCTGTCAAGGCAGCAGAATACAATAAAACAGCACTAAAATGTGTAATTATTGCAGTAAGCTCAGCCAGTTTGGAAAAGTGCCAACTGTTATTTGTTTTCTAAAGAAATTGTTAGAGAAAAACAGCCACCATCACCCAAGAATACTTTTGGCAACTAACTTACACGCTCTTTGACATATGCTAACAGTTCCTGAATGATACATTTGCTAAAAACTTTGTATTTTGTAATAACTTCAGTGCCATACTTTTCAAAGAACATTGGGATGTTTTTAGCTAATTTTGACCTCGCCTTTAGGGCAAACAGGAACCAGCAATAAACTTAATGATTTGAGGATAATTATTTTCTTAAGTTATTTTTGTTTACAGACTGCCCAAAACAAGGGTTCCTTGCTCTGAAACCAAACCAACCACTCAAAACCTGTACGAGGGTCTCCCTGAGACAAGGACACATATACACTAGTATACTCTACATTCCCACATTCCATCTTGTACAGCACACAGTTGCTTACAACGTTGTCACCACAAAATGCCGTATATTAGATACCACATGAAAGCTATGAAGTATGCCACTGAAATTACACAAGACAACAAGTTGAGTCAAGTTTGAAATCAAGGCATTCCCAGTCCTTAAATATCACAAGTTTTTTAGCTCCTCAAATTCTTTGTAACAAACGTTTTAAACAAATGAAAAAGAACAATGCCTATTAAATATTCTTGCCAATTTAGGTCACTATTTAATTGTGGAACTTGCTACAGCAAAGGTTGAAGGATTAACAGAATTTGCAGACTGTTTGTAGATATGTGATTCCATCAAGGGCAGAAAATCCAGCCAAATAAATTTCCAGATGTCTGAGAAGATTTTTATACAGGTTTCTCTTGCATACTAGTTATCTCTAGAGTGCCATCTCATGTTTACAGCTACATGCACATACTTAATATATATTTATTAAAGTAAAAGAGATGTAAGAACAATCACTGGATTTCATATTCCTGCTGTTATATGAATACTTCACAGATTTAGTTGCTTAAGTGTCAGACATTTAGTAGGGGCTTTTTTTCCATACTTAAAAAGCACATGATCTAAGTGTTACTTTTATTTCCATGTTGTTTTAGGCTGGCATAACAATGAGAGGAAGCAATTCTAAAAAAAGGTTTACCCTGTTTTCCATTATTCATTCTTGAAAATTAGTATTTCAATCTCAGTTAACATTTAAAAGCTTTTATTGTCATCTGCAGCAAAACAAATATTTTGTATGCAAATTCTATAGCATCAGTTTAAGAAATTTAAGTTTATTACATCCCATTACTTAGCACAGAACAATACACGCTTTTAGCTGTAACCTCAATACAAGCTTCCACCAGTCACAGAATGCACATATTTAAAGCTTACAATGACTACTATTGCTCCTGGAAAACATAAAAATGGCCATTCAGTTTCTAAGAGCTTCGAACAAGAAAAAAAAAAACAAAACCAAAACAACCTCTTTCAATACCTTCATTCCTCCTTCACATGTATTTTTTTTCTTCAAAATTGATATGTCAATAATTTATCATTTATTTCTCTTTCCTAATTCTCATATTAAGACCACCTTGCCATATGCACTATGCAATCACACGTAAATATTACTAGAAACAATGCTTCGGGTTGCTCCAGTGACCACAAATATAATCACAAGACCATGTTTTTCAGGGTATGGTTTGGAAAGCACAGACAGGAAAACCAGAAAATGATACATATAAATGTTTTACTATTTGATTTATCATTTCTTTCTGCTAAACTAACCCAGTTTTATGCTGGTTTTTCACATCAGAAAGGAGCATTTAATAGTGTTGTAGAGGGTAAATTACAAAGGAATCAGAAGCAAGTACATTTTCAAACTGTTAAGCTAGAGTGAAGGCAGCCTTTAAAATAAGCATATTCCCCAACACTCTCTGCCTTTTTGTGGGGAACAGACAGACTGTGGATAGCTCACACATGCAAAAGTTGCACTGATCCTCACATACACATGCATTTAACATGCTTCATGAATAACTAAGAAACTTGACAAATGTCCTCTACTATTTTTTTCCAAATTGGATGAAGGGGTAGCCTGTCCTTTCCTGTCCAGAAGCAAACATATGCTATCTCTGCAGCTCAATGCTCAAAGCATTAAACTAAATTGAAATCAAGAGTGCTTTAACTTTATGCTCCATGCTCTGATCTCCGCTGGTAGTCGAGCTGGGCACACCTCTGGTTACCACTCTGGCTAGCAATGCAGTGACACAGTCCCACGAGAGTGATGGGCACACTGCTGGAGGAACATTTTATGTGACCACTGCTAACTTTGACAGCTCATCTGTTGGGTCCTATGACTTCTCAAGCCCTTTTACTCACCTCCATGTCTGACAGCAATTTTACTTCATTAACCACTCCAAAACCTCTCCTCAAAATTCAAAACTTTGGAATAAAAGTTGCTCCAACTGAATTCTATGGAAAAGTTTTTACACAACCCTGACTGCTTTAGCAGCTGAACAATTTCAAAGACAAAATACAAGTTTGTACCAGACATGACAGGTTATGAACACTGCTATGTTTAAATGTAAGCTTAGACAGGTATTTCTGGTCATTCAGCCTGTGCTTTTGGCTCAAAGTATGTTTGTGAGGAAGTTCAAGGATTAGAATAAATACTATTAGCCTGCTAGAAAGTAAGGCATTCTGGTACTTCTCATAGCAGAAAACACCTAGACTACTTCATACACATAAACACACAGACTATATCCTTCATTTAGAAGTATAAATCAAGCACTATGCCAGAAATTTTCTAGGGCTGTTTAAGAAAACTTTTAACATTAAGCAGGTCCTGCTAAAACACCAGAGTTACCACAAGTTTTGTCTTCACTCAAACCAACGGCAGCGGCACAAGTAGCATGTTAGGATTAACAATATAGGGGAAGGAAGCGAGAAGTATTTTAAAAATAAGATTTTTTTTTAATAACAGTAGGAAGACAATAAAACTATAAAACACTCCAACTCCTACCAAAATGATCATATTACAAAAGGTCATTTTGTGGATGAACATTCTCCAAAAAGCAAATATACCTTTACTCTTCAAATGCCACCTTTGTAAGTGAAATGGAAGTTCAAAAACATACTCAGTCCAGTCCCACTTTACACACTTTTAAGTCATCAAATTGGACAGGAAGATCTAATGGCTTTGTTATAAACCAGCAAACTATTTATTAGGTACTTGTCTTCAAAAGCTTGCCTTGCTGGCAGCATCACCAAAGTTAATACAAAATACTTAATATGCCAGAAATCCTATTAAAACAGACTAAATTATTCTCATATAATCAGGAGGGCTTTGTAAGCTTCTTTTGTTGGGCGCAGGTTTTTTATTTTTTAAAAAAGAGGGGCAAACTCTAAGACATTCAATATTCCCCAAGGCACTAAATTGATTAAGGGAAAGTATTTTAGCGATACGGTTATCGCAGCACAGTCCACAGGATGATGTAGCTAGAGTAGTATGCAATAATAGATATTTTGCCAGGAAAAAAATCTTTTGTTAATTTTAAGAGCACACACTGCTGAAGATTTACTGACAGATGAGATGCTGAAAAATCTTGGCTCCAAAGTTGCCAGTGAGAGTGCAGCTGAAACAGGATTCTACCTATGAAACACTTCATTCAACACCAGGACACAAAAAAATCTGACGTTATGACTTTGTTTCCAAAAACACAGATCCTTATACAAGATATTTTGTGTACTGGGTACAAAACCACATCTTCAGGAAATGAACGATCATACCCTTGTGCTCAAGAGCGTTTTGGTCAATTGACAGGGGCAGCATTTTTGTCCTTCAGCATGGGAATAAAACTGTGACATTCCCATGACAACATGGGAATAAAACTGGACTCAGCTTTTGTAAAAATTAATACCTGTTTTTTGAAGCAATAACTTTTTGAAAGATCTAATTCTGAATTTTTATTTTCTCCTCAATTTACATCTGTCATTCAAATGCTAAGGAATTAAAATCTTAGACTATTTTGTTTTGTACCGGAGATACTTTTCAGTCTATTTAACATGTCAGAGTAAGATTCTATCATTTTCTCATCCTACTTTCTGACTTCATTCCCTTTTACTCTAAATTTGTAATCTCTTCTCAGAATTACAGAAAACCTTTGCTCAGAATGAATGATCAAAATGAACTTCAATGTAATACAATCAATTACAGATTAATGTTTTATATATTAAAACTCATTGCAAATGCCATGTTTTGCAAGAAGAGACTTCTACTATTGCAAAACCTCCTCCAAAGCCCCCCCACAAAAAAATTAAAGAAATGCAAATATTTCAAAGAAAACACAGATATGGTATTCACACAATCTTTCTGAATATGTTCAGCAACAGTATTGTCCAGAAAAGAAGAAAATAGAAATAAAGAAAATGGAAAGATACGCAAGGAAAAGATTCAGAAGGGAAAAAAAAAAAATTGTTAGCTGGATTTCCCTCTCCACTGAGCAGAAAGTGACAGGAACAAGCATAATCTCTGTTCAATGCTCTTGTATCTCCAAGTTCCTTCATGTTATCAACAGCCTTTTTGCACCTCTATCAAAGTGAAATGAAATTCTACTGCTTTTAAATCTGTTGACCAAGACAGATCAGTCCTATACTACCACACTGGAAAATACAGACAATGAGCGTGAGGAATATATACATACAATATATTTACTATAATCATACACATTATAAATTTATATATTTGTTACTCTCCCCTCTCTATATATTTTTTTTATATTTTTTTTTTAAAAAAAACCAGAAGAATAAAATAAGATCTTCTGAGAAAAAAAACACTACAGCAATGAATGGGGAAGATAAGCATTTTGATTTAAGGAACCTAACATCCCATCCCCATCCTCTTTACAGTTTTGCAGCAATTATGCACAAGGTTTGCATAAACACTTCAAAATCATCAAAAGGTGTTTTATCAAAACAGCACTTAAGTTTTACATATATTTCAACACAAATTAAACAGCAAGTTGACTTAAAAAAAAAAAAAAAAAAAGGATGTCAGCTGTCATTTTAAATTCTAACTGGACATATAGAGAATGGATGGCAGACAAAGACTGGGCCAAAGTGATATATAGCTTCTTTCCAAATACTTTTTGTAATTTAATTATCTTACTAATTCTTTCACCGCCCTAGATTCCTAGCTACTCATGATTGATTTTATCACTACTAGAAAGCTTGAATAATAATTACTATAGCAGTAATGGTATTGAAACTATGATGATACCAGGATATAGCAAAGTAAGGACAACAATAATACACTGAATACTAGCGACAATAAAAAGACACACAGATGTAGCTGGGCTTCCTGCAGACACATTTGCAAATAATACCTCTATGGTAAAAATATGCTTTTAATTTATAGCCATAAAAGCTAAACTACAGCAATTAATTAATTACCTGGGAACATACTGACACTCAATATGAAGCCAGACCCTGACACTCAAGGGCACATCCTACAATAACAAAGATGTCCTGATAGTCAGCATATTCCTGACACAAAAACATATACCTATGTGTAACATGAATGCTTCTACAAGTATTCACAATTTATACCTTTAGTGAAGTACCTGGGCATACCAGCTACAATCAGCACTAGCAGTGATTTTAATACAAGAAATTATTGATAGGAATGCCAAATGGAGGGACTTCAGTTCGCCAAAACTTAGAAGGTCAGGTGGAAAGGAGTTGGGGGGTGAATGAAGAACCAACTGACCCTATTCTAGGAAGGAAAGAGGTTGCCTTTTCTCTCCTAAGCAACCGAAGACTTCTCTGAATGCCACCTTTTTTAAGATACTGGGCTTTGAACACAAGAACTTCACAAAGCCACAGGTTTTAGAGGAGTGGGCAAATCCGACAGAATTGATGGGCTTAAGCATCACATGAAGCTAAGTGTTTGAATAAGATACTGCCCACTCACTGTCTAGATAGCGAGCAGGACAGATTGCAGTTAAGAGTCCGCACGTATTTAAGAAAGGCTGCAGCCAGCTGGCCAAATTTCAGATGCTTCTCTCAACACTGGAGTCCTTTCATTCAGTCTTTTACCTTTTATTTCTGGTTGAAAAAATAATGCAAATACACATAACAGTTCAGCTATTTTTCTACAGAACGGCACTTTCATTATGGTTGCTAGGCTAGTATTTCAGATATATAAACAGAAAAATAGCACCACATTTTAAGGACTTACCACTATTTTAGTACTGCTTTGACAAGGTTTAAATACACTTCAGATAAGTGACAAAACCTACAAATTACACACAGTTACATAAAATGGCTGTCTTTTGACCCAAGTAAGTTATAGTACGTGGAGGATTCCATATGCAAAAGCCATCCATCTCCTAAAGAGAAGCAAAAATTTGAGGGAAGGCACTCGTTATTAGAAGACAAGACAAGTCTAGCCAGAATAAGCTTAACAGTGACTCATGGTTGCCAGTCAGTAGATATGGAAATTACTTGTTCATGAACTGTTCAAATGTCCCTAACTTCAATAGCCAGGGGCAATACAAAGCTGTGCAAAAAAAAAAAATCCAGCTGCAAATATGTCAGTTTTCTGAAACAAGGAAGGAAAAAAAAATCCAATTATTTCTTTCACTTCAGTCGTACATGATAAACTGGAAAGCAATGGTTTAACCTTTTAAGCTAACACCAAAGTAGTTTAGCAAGGATTGTTTCGGGGTTTGGTTGTTTTTTTTTTTACATATATATGCATTGTATATGTGTTTATATACATACACACACACATATATAAATGGACAACCAGCCAGTTAATGTAGTATTTGGGGGTCTAGTTTTGTTAGGGTTTTGCTGTCTTTCAAACCAGTCCCTTTGATAGGAATCTCCAGTGAGAACTAAAAAAAGGACACAGTAACTTCCAATCATTCAATTTCAAAGGTGCATTGCAGACATGAAAATTTTACTTTCACCACTATCAGAAGTATAAAATAGACAAGAAAAACAAAGGGAGCATTGGCATGGCATTATGCCATGATGTCAGTGTTTTACTTGCTTTATCACAGAGTAAATAAAGACATTTTAAGTAGCTTTTTCTGATTTCTAGTAGTGCTACCACTTTTCCCTTTACGGTGCCAAGCACATTACTGAAACCTGCCTGGTATTTCATTATTGAAACAACCCAATCTCCCTTCCCACGTAGAAAAACGATGATATAGACCTAGAACTCCTTTAAATACTTTCTCCTGAGGTTCTCAGCCTTGAACTAATTCCCCACCTCACAGCCACCATTACTAAATCTGTAATAGTGCATTAATTCACAAAGAAGGGCACTTGCTTTTCTTTGGCTGTCCAACAAGCCTTTTCTATCCTAAACTGCTGGCTGTTAATTACGGCGCTTTTGCACAATTTCTGTGGAGGATGGTATTGTAAATCTTTGTGGTTTCAACTTAAATATGCCTGTGTTAAAAAGTAACTTACATAGATATGTACTGGCCCAAACCTGACCTTGTCCAACAGAGAATCTAGAATGATGCAATGCCTTACCTGGTGATTATTTCAGCCACTGCAGCCCACGGCTGGTGGGACTGGAGGCATACACTTTATCCGACTTCTCATGTCCATTTAATCTCTCAGACCTGCCCTTCAAATATCCCTAACAAAAACATCCGCTTGCCAGATAACTCTTCAGAACAACATCAGCTATTAGAACAAAAGCACAGTTCTCACCACATCACTAATTCTCAAACCTATTTCACTAGAAGCATGAGGCTTGCAAGCTAGGTACAACAATACTAGAGTTTCTCACGTGCAGCGTTCCAGAAATGGAAAGAAATTTTAAAAAGTTGTGCCTCTTATTTCTACTGTTAGAAATAACACATTGGAGTGCCAGCAAAAAGGGGTGAGATCAAGCCTCAGAGTCCATTAGCAAGTCTGAATGGTCTTGGTACGTGCTTGGGAACACACCCAGCTCTGTATTAGTCAAAGTTCAGACGTTACCAATTTCATAGAAAATGCAACAGCAGCAGCTGCAACACTTACTCCCCCAAAAGTTATAAGTTAATTCAAAATCACAAACAATAACATAATAGATAAATAAAATTCACTCCATTTCTCTGCATAATATTTTTCAATGGGAGTACAAGTGTAATATGGGAGTAGTTCCAAATTTACTCTTGAAGTGTCTGGAAAGACTGGGTGGATGGTGAAGGGGAAGGGGGAACCAACTAGCATGAAAAAACATGACAGAACCAGAAGGATTCTAGAAGTAGACCAGTGTTTCAGTGGCTGGAGATATACTGAGCAAGCAGCATTAAAACTGATTTCAGGAAACCTCGTACACAAGAAAACAGCTTTTGAAAGAATGCCTTGGGCTACTCAGCAGAAAAAAAATTACTACTGGGCAACAGAGCTGTATTTAAAAGAAATGCTAGTAAATTATTTGCATAGCTGTATGCAGCCAGAACTGCCAACAATCACAAGCTAATCTTTATAAACAATATACTAAAGAACCATGCATGCTATATTCCCAGGGACAATTTAAGAAGTTTTCTGAGGGATTTTCCAAACACGTAAAACTGGCAAACCTACTGACAGAAGACTTTTTTTCTAAATGAAGGAAACACAAGATGCCTATTTCAACATGCCCCCAAAATAGAAACTCTCATATCTCTAGAAAGCATAAGATTTAATCATTGGAAAGCTAAATAATTTAACTTCAAAGGAATGGTGGTTTGTTAGGTACTTGCACAATGCTTAGAAGGATACCACGCCAGCAAGGGCCATAGGCACTAGGAAACTACCTTAAAAAAAAAAAATAATAAAACCCAGCAATAGATTAATCATCAACTAAATTTTCTTCCCTGAGCTTAGGAAAAGAACCTTAGCCTTTCAAATTATTCATACATTTTCAAACAACAACACCAATTAAAAAGTAAAATATTAATAATTTATTTCAAATGACAGACTTTTATATGCTGAATTCAAGGTGCCAAATTAACAGACATGAGTCTTAAGTTTATCACTTAGCAGAAGAAATACTCACACAGTACAGCTAACCAGTATTTCAACATGATCTAAAGCAATAATCTGAAACAGTAATAAAGTTGCTAAACCCTTGCTCTCCCTGTTATGGTACATTATGTTACTCAAACATGGACTATTTTTGAAATCCAGTATGAAGTATCACTAAGCAGCTAGAAAGTAGCAGTATTACCTCACTTCCACCAAAGAGTAATCCCTCCCCATCTATTATCCTCACCTTCTCTGATCAGTCCTACAGACTATTCCTCAAATGAGGCACTGTCTTCCCCCACCTCTCTGCTCAGCTTTCAAGTGCCTCTAGTACTTGCTATTGTAGAATAAAGTTAATTTAACAGAAGAACCAGAACTCATACAAACTTCCCTCTTCTCTTCCTTCTCTCCACAAATGCATTATAAAATTGTGGGGAGGGAAGAGAAGAAATGGATGGATTGCTTCCAGCTGGATCAGTTCTTTGATCCAACTCACCACGAACACTAGTGGCAGTGCAGGAGATGGCATGGTATGTGTTTAATGCTAGGTCAGTTGAAACCAGAGGCAGAGCTGCATCCACTAAGCTTCCAAAAACCAAAGAACATGGTCTTTACTATTGCTGTTCTAGGAATAAGAGAGCAAACCTCAACATTTGCCTTTCACATGCAAAATTCTCTATTAGTGCAGTGCATTCTCAGAGCTAACGGGCAAGTACCTACACGAGGCTTAAAAGTTCTCACTGGTAACTAGGGACACCTTTGCCTGGAGAGAATGCAAATTTAGCTGCCCTTACATGTAAACTTGAAAATAATAGGACAGATTTCCGTATGTACAAACCTCACCAAAAATGTACTTGAAACTGAGTTCTGACTGGGCTGTTCGTGATCTCACCACCACAAACTATTTGTAAAGAGCTTAAGAAGTCCAACAGCTGCAGAGGACTTACAATAAATACTTCAATTTTCATTATTTTTTTAATTAGGGAGTTATCTTTCACACGATGAAGAAACACAGGTTTACAAATAATACTTTTTTTCATTATATTAGGATCATAATAATCTAATCACAGAGAAAAAAAACGGCATCAGCATTTGTGATGGTCATTTGCTTCCATCTCCTCTACTTCTCAAATTAAAGAAATAAAGTCTGCCAGGATGACTGAGTTTTACCTTCATAAAGTCTTATAAGAAGAAAGAGGTTTCCATATTTTTTTTTTTTTGCCAGAAACATGCTCCATTTTCATGTTATAGGCAAGATATTTTAAGATGTTGAACTGAAATAAAATCCCCTCCAGTTGTTCACATGTGAAGAAATTGGATAAAACCCTTTCTATCAGAAAGTATGGCTCAATATTATCAGAACTGCTGATAAGACTGCAGAATTATTTTATCTCCTATCAAAATTTGAAGTAATTCAGTTTCCTAGTCAGTGCCTAATTTTTACAATTACATCATATGACAAACTGTCATCTTGGAAAGTATCAACACACATAGCATAGTTCAAAACCCAGGACCCAAACAATATGTGATGTGACTTCTAACATAAAGCACCCACTGAAAGTCCGAAACAACTACTTTGTCATTATCATCAAATGCTGGTATGCCTGCCTCTTGACACACACACTCACACCTCATTCTTTTGGGGAGCCAGGAGGAAGATTGCAATTCAAATGCATTATGCCAACTAATTGCTTTGATTCAGGAAAAAAAAAAAAAAAAAGACATTCTCCATATTACAGCTCAGTAGAAATATCACCAACCACAACGGCAAAAATTTTCTGTAATGAAACCTTAATATTTACTAGTTATAAAATACATATGTATTTTTGTTATACATTGTATAACAAACATAAAAAAGCAGACATTCAGACAGCTAGAAGCCTTATAACAAAGCATACTCTCATGTTAAAAAAAAAAAACACAAACAGGACCTGAGTTCAAAACTTTTGCAGAAAGTTTTTTCCCCTCCTTACAAAGGTTTTAGATAATCGCTAGTAAACCACTCACAAAGCAAGTATTTCCATTGGATTTTTAATAAACTTTACAATAGCATTTCCTTTTCCTTAAGAAATAAAGTCAGCAGAACATAGTAATTAGGTTCTTGCCTCAAAGCAGCATGAGCTGTATACTTTAATCCTCTAAACACGCAACTTAATCATGGCCATTGCATATATATTAAGGAGGAAGAGGAAGTTTTATCAACAAAATTCTTTATTCTCACATGCATTATGTTAATCTTTTTATGCCAGGAGATAGATTTCCCTGAAGTAATATATACGCTGTCAGTAACAGAGGCACTGAAGCCACCAGTACCAATCATTTTAAAACAGATAGGATACAAAATTCTGCTGAGCCTTGAGCACGATGTTAACACCTGCTTGAATTATCTTCCAATTACATTCATTTTATTCTTCAAATTTTTGTTTACAGTTATTGAGATCTTGCAAGAATTATGCCTCGATTATAATTGGTACAAACCTCAAGTAGAAAAAAAAGCTGAGTAAGAGCATCCCATAACTCAAGTAGTCAACCACTGCCAATTCCAGGGTCCTATTCTCTAACATCCAGTTCAAAGAGAGCACAGTGGAAAAGAAATGCTGAGAAGTAAAATCCCAATGGCTTTCATACAGCTCAACATAAAGTTATGCTGACTCTGGCTCTGTTTGAAGCTCACTGTAAAACTTCCCATTTCACTCAAATTCTACTTCTAGTTTTAGCATGAGTGAGAACATAATGTGCACTTTTCATTCTACAAACCTAAAGTCTTCATAGCCTAAATATCTTCGTATGGTCAAATAATATGTGAAAACAAATCAACAATGTTTGTAAACCAGCCCCTGCACTTGTATATACCAGAAGTCTCAGTGCTCTGTTCTACACAACTCCTTGGTACCACAAGCCAGGTTCAGAACGGTGCTTTTTTACATCCCTGATACCCTTAATTAAGTAATGTAAAATCTATACAATTCTGCAGCCTTATGTACAACCGGCAAAACAGTAAAACGTTACCTACCAGGTAGGTATTACTCTAAAAAGGTCTCTTTTTTTTTCCAGGTGGGAAAAGGAAAAGAAACCATACACAGGAGTTTTCAAGTTCACCATTATTCTGTTTAACTACAGCTCAGCGACAGTCTATGAGATCACTAACTACACTCCCTAAACTGCGGAAAATAACATCTTACGTTCAACGAGAGTAAAACAGATTACACATTTGTCATTGAGAACAATGTCTTTACAGCTTTTTTTTTTTTCGCGCTGTGCTTTCCTTTACAACGCCAAGCGTTCGTGAGCACGTTTGAAGTCGACATTAGCTGTGAAGAAGACGGTAACTCGCTGCAGCAGGAGTAGGGTCACTTTCGGCACTGGTGCTGCTTCCCGCCCTCCCAGGAGCCCCCCGGCAGGCGCAGGCAGCCCCGCCGCTGCTCCTCACGGCCGCTCCTTTAAGGAGACCCGTTTAAACGCTCCGCAGAACCCTTTCTCTTCCCGACACCGCTCTCTGCTCGGCATCGCAGGACACGCGTGCCCACGAACTCCGAGGCCAAGGCTGCCGCCCGGCTGCTGACAGCCCCTTCTGCTGTCCCCAGACGGGATCGATCGGGTCCTTCACCGTTTCGGGCGTGTAAACACAAGACGGCACACGGGGAAGCGGGCAGCGGCGCGCCGGGGCGGGCTGAGCCGG
>VZZY01023558.1:35783-49382 GCA_013400335.1 Eurystomus gularis
CGCCGCTTCCCGGCGGCGGGTCCCGCCCCCGCGCCCTCCGCCATTGGGCGGTGCTACCGCCAGCCCGCCTCTGCCGCCACTGGATTGGCGCCGCTCAGGCGACGCCCCGCCCACAGGGCCTTGACCCCTCCTCCTCCGCCCTGCTCTGAGCAGCGGGACCGAGGCCACGTCCCGCCTACATGCGACCCTTCGTGATTGGGAGGCCCTCTTGAAGTCCCGCCCACCTGCCCACTTTCATTGGGCGCAGGCGCGGCGGCACCTGGGAAAGGCACTATAGCATTGCTCAGACCGGCTGCCAATCTCCGGGGCTAGGGGTCCATATCCCGGTTGGCAGTAACTTTCCGGAACGAGGAAGGACCTTGTTCAGGGTTGTTACTGTAATGCCTGACTAAGGCTGGGGAACGGCATCTATTCTAGCTTGGCTGTGAAGCGCTACTGTGAACTGACTGAAATAGCTTTGCTCTAGGCTTCCCGCAGATGCTCTCCGTTAGCTGTTTCTGCTTGTGGTGCCGGGGGCTGGGAGCAAGTTGACGTCTCTCCCTCATCAGGCAGTGTGTCGGGCACCCACGGGGAGTGAGGTCCTTCAGCGGCCTCCCGGTGACGCTGGCAGGAGCGTTCCGGCACCAAGATGGCGGCGGCCGCCGAGCTAACGGCTTTGGGGCGTTGCTGGTTCTGGTTGCTAGTGGGGCTGCAGGCGGTGAGAGGCCGTTCCGCTTTATTCGCACTCGGGGCTGAGCGCGGCTGCGACCTTCTGAGAGACAGAGAAAGGGTGTACGGGGGGTGGGGCGGAAGTGAGACGTGTCTCATAGCGGGAGGCGGAGGCAGCGGGCCTGGCCCGGCCCGGCCCGGCCCTGCCCATCCCCGAGGCGCCGTCTCGAGCCTCTCATGCCTCTGTGGCCGCTTCCTTTGCTCTCTTTGTCGGAAGCTTTTCTCTTCTGCTGCTCTCTTTCCTCCTGCTGTCGCTGCCTCTGCTCATCCAGACTGCGAGAGCCGCGTTTTTAAGTCTAAACATTTCTCCGCCTTGTCCCTCTCGTCGGCCCCGGTGTGCCCTGTTAGCTCGGGAAACGTGGCGATTGGGTGTTGCAGTGACTCTTAAGATAAATTTTCAATAAATGGGCTTCCTCGCTCGTTTTTGTGTGCTACTATAAACCTCAAGACCCGAGTTACCCTTAGTAACAAAGTTAAGAATGGGTTTGGAAGGTGAAGCTAGGTGACTTGATTTTTAGCTGATGTCTTGTGAAGGTGCACCCTCGAGGTTTTCCGGACAGGTCAGCTTTCTCTATCTGAAGTGATCTTATCTTAGGTGATCTTATCTATCGCCTGATGTGATGCCCTTGATTCTGACCCATCTGAGACATGAGATTATACAGAAGACAAGTTAGAATGTTTTACTTGTAATAACTATTCATAGAATCATTCCGGTTGGAAAAGACCTTTGGGATCATTGAATCCAGCCATCAACACTACTCTGCAAGTTCTCCCCTGAACCATATCCCCCAACAGCACATCTAAACGACCCTTAAGCACATCCAGGGATGGCGACGGTTCTCTCCAGTTCTCTCCTGTTCTTTTCCCCTCCCTATGGTTTTATTCTTAAACTGGTTTGAACTTGCTGTATAACCAGAATTTCTTCACTGAGGAATTCTCTTGTAATGGACATGTTACTTGCTTTCATACACTGTTTTTTGACTGGTTCCCCCCCCAAAATAGCAGAGTATTGGCCTTATATATGCAGATGCTCTGGAGCTCTGCTGGGGAAAGGTGTGAGAGGTGTGGCTGGTGGAAACAAAATGACAACGTCAGTTAATACCATTTTTGCTCCCAGGTAAAAGGATTCAAAAGTGAGGAAAAGATGACAGTAAAGCATAAATAGGGTGAATGGCAATCAGCAAGGTGCAAGAAAACTGTTCTAGCTACTGTCATTATTGTTAATTTAATAAGCTAACAGTAACTAAAATGTAGCTTTGGCAGTGTTTGGCATGCTCCTTAGATTTTCTATATTGCTGTAGTGGTGCTATATTTCTTATTGCCAGTATCCCTCCGAAAGGAGAAATAATAGGTTACTGCAGTAGAAAAGGGTCCTTTTTTTGCTTGCCTGCTGTCATATATGGAAATTACTTTAGCAGTGTCCTGTAGGAAGAAGAAAAATAGTTTTCTGCCTGACAGAATGATCATTTTCTGCATGTTACACTTTTCTGTTCATGTTTTAACTTTTTTTTAGCAGATACAGAGAAACAGAATAATGAGACACCTAATATTTTCTACCAGTTCTTAATCTGTAACATTTCTTCTCTGTCACATCAGTGACGTGTCTTTCCTTTAGCTGTAGGCTGGCTACTGCAGGGGAAGAAAAGGGGTTTGTCTCTACCTTACTTAGGTGTGCTGTGTATATTAAGTGGTGGGGGAATGGGAAATCTGATTTGCTGAAGGACAGATATTCTTTTTCTTCTATATTTTTTTGTTTGGCTCAGCATAATTCTTCAGACGCTTGGTCTGTTATCAAGTCCAGTTTGCTGGTTTCATCTTACTCTTCTCTGAATTTGGAGTTGCTTGCTGATTGTTTGTTGGTGTTTTAGGTGGTGTGGGTTTTGTTCAAGGTCTTTCACCCAGGCTGAGAAGCATCTGGGAAAACTCTCTCCTTTCTTAATTTCTTCTGTTGCTCCCCCACCAGCATACAGCTGAACGGAAAAGTTTTATGATAGAGTGTGAGAAATTCCTGAGTAGGGAAGCAGGAATGTGAAAACAAAAACCAAGGTAGTTGGTAAAATTGTTTTGGCTGCTTGTTAAAAACAAAACTGCTGTTATACATAGAAGCCATGTAACTGAATTGCCTATTTTAATGTATTCCTAGTAAATCAGTTGCAGGTTTTTACCTACACTTCCACTTTTAGTATGCAATTTTCTTGTAACATTAATGCAAACATGAAATTAAAATCCTACTTTTATGCCTTCTTGAGCAGCTTGGCCCGTTTCATCACTCCCTGGTTGTACTTTTCCCAAGCTTAGCTGTTATACTTATTTTCCAAGTGTGTTGTCGGTGATACAAAATTTACTGAAACTGTTTTCAAAGAGCAGGCTTTAGAGAGATCTGTAGCCATGTGTGTTTCAGCTGATTCATTGTGGTTTTGTTTTTTTTTTCTTTTTTTGGAGCTAACAATAGGAAAGCAGAGTTATCGGAAGTGTATATAAAAGGGAATTTTTGGCAGGTGTGATATTTTGAAATACTCATATTATGAGTGTCTCGAATTCACTATTAGTTTAAGACCATTCCTCAAAATAAGGTAGTGTTTTGCACTTATTTTTGCAGACCATTAGGCGTTACTGTAAAACAGTCACAAGAGACTTAGTCCTTCTTCTTAATCGTTAAAAAATTCAAAATTTTCCTTTTTTAAACAACTAATTAATATTAAAGTATAACATTGTATTGATTTTCAGATAAGTGTATACGGAGCACAGTTGTCATCAGAAGCTTGCAGGGAGCTGGGCTTCTCCAGTAACTTGCTATGCAGTTCTTGCAGCCTTCTTGGACAGTTCAACCTGAATCAGTTGGATCCATTTTGCAGGCAGTGCTGCCAAGAAGAAGCTCAGTTGGAAACCAGAAAGGTGGGTTTTGGACCAAGTCCTTTGTCGAATAATTTAACACATGATGTTATGCTTATGGTACTTTTAACTATAAAAATATATGAGAACGTGGATTATAATATCAAGAGGAAAGTACTGTGTTTCTTGATAGTCCACTATGCACAGGGTGTAGACTTGCAGACTTGCCATGCTGCTTTAAAGTAATGTCCCTATATATGCAGAGGAGCCTTGGGTTCTGTGACAGCCCTTCTCTAGTGTGAAGTGACTAATGGGAGCTATGTTCAGCTTCCTTAAATGGAAAGAAGTATGGAATTTGAAGAGGGTAAAAAGAGGATGAGGAAACTGGTATTCTTGATCGCAGCTATTGCTTGGTCATTGACCCATAATAGTGTAATGGCAAGGATAGCTCAGTTCAGTCCCGAGGATGGTGCAGCCATCAGGTCTATTCCTGGAGCGGCACAAACCTGACAGAAGCAGGACTGCTCAACTCCACTCTGCAACAGTGAGAACAGCTAGGTTCTAACAGCTAGACATATTTGGAATGATCTTGCTCAGAGCCCATGCTGTGCATCGGCCAGTTAGGCTAAGGCAAATCCTTTCCTTTAACTCTAGTAACACCTATCTTGCTTAAGGTACATCACCAAGGAAGAATTTTTAGAGTCTTGAAAATAATACATGTTTTCAAATATGTTGTCATTTACGAATCTCAGATACATTGAAGACGAGTCACCTATCAGGAAAGTAAAGATTTCAAGGAGAAGAGACACTGAAATTATATTTAAAGGCTAGGAGCAAGCTAAATAGTTAACAGCACGATATTAATGACAAAATCAGCATAATATTTTAAAAATCTGCCTACAATTTTTAACAAAATCACTGATTATTGTATTAACCTCAACATCACAATATATTAAATAGCAAGAAGCAAGTGTTTGAGCTTGCAGAGAGTTAAGAATTAGTAGTTTCTTAATATTTAGAGACTAAGACTGTAAATTGTACTCTTTCATATATTGACAAAAGAATGCTTGCAGTAATATTTCAGTACAATCCTTATGGGACTTGATATTTGAGGCTTTTTCTTTGCTAGATGTATGAATCTTATAAAGGAAAGTTTGTCTCTGGAAAATGCTCCAGTTCTTAGATATACATATCTATACATACACATACACGCACACAAAAGCTAAAAAGGAACTTGTGGAGCAGGATAATTCGTGTTATAATTTGTTGGAAAATAAGGTAGAGGAGTTATGTTGCACTTCTGTCAGTGACTTATGAGGAAAAAAAAAATCTGTCTTTATCAATTTCTGAGTAATGCACCCAAGGTTGTAACTTTGTGTTGTGAACAATGCATTAATAAAAGTTGGATCAAATGAGAGAATTTAAATCAATGGATCGTTTTCTGATTATCTTGAATCAGACCCAGATTTCACTAGGTGGATAAATTACCCATCTTGTGTAAGACTGATCAAATGCCAGTTTGTGGTCAGACCTTTACATTGTACATATTTTCAGTCTCAAAACTTTTTCCATTTTAGTCATGCCAAATGTAGTGGAACAAAAAGCATTGTACTGGACGGGGTCTCAAGGTTGTTCAGCAAATCCCTTCACAGTGAACCAGACTTGCTGTATATTTATAGGAACCAAGAGATTATGTATCATAAGTTGCTTTTTAATCTGTTTGTGTTGCTTTACCCAGTTTCATTTTTAGCTTGTGCTTTTTAGTAAATGTGAACAATCTGTAGCTATAGCACAATTCAATGTACATCTTGATTATTATTTTCTCTTTTCTTACTTCTGTGACATTTTGGAAGAAATTTAATACAAGTTATACTTGAGTTTTGGAGCTAGCATGTTTAGTATTGACTTGAATTATAGGAGTGATGATGGTACTATGTTCATGCTTTTTCATGGCCAGGTTTGAATGCAGGCTTTCTGTACTCTGTGTGTGAATAGAAAGATTGCATTGTTCTAACATTATGGTTATATGGTTAGTGCTAAATTACGGCATCGTTTCTAATGTTCTTCTGAATGCTATTTCAGAAGGTGGAATTTTTTTATACCATTACCACTACTTGGAAATGTATATTTTGGATGTGCTAGTTTGTTTTGTTTGTGGTTTTTTGTTTTGTTTTGTTTTTCTCACTTTAAACTTGTACTGAGTAAATTCCCTTGAAGACTAGCCAGTGGAACATTAGTGTTGGGAGAACTGACCACAAATATTACCTTAAAAAATTGTCCTCAGAATCATCAGATTTTGAATTGAGTTGTGTTTTAACATAGTGCTGGTTGTGGTAGATGTCTGCAATCGAGCTTAAGATTTTACTCTTACGTAAAAACTAACAATTAGCTTCTTGTTAAAGTAGTATTTTCATGATATCCGTGGATAATAGAAAAATTGAATGCCACGTTTTCTACATTTTTCCCTCTGCTTAGGTTTTTCAGATTACCATTGAAATCTTCATAACGAAAATTTTATAGTCCAGAGTGAATGGATGTTAAAAATCTTAAAAGTTGTTTTCCTACCCTTTTGCTTGAAGATTTTAATTTCTTTTTAAATCTTACTCTAAAAACCTGCATCTGGATGCAGGATGTCTGACTTGCTGATTAGCAGCCTTGTATGTTACTGAGTTCTAGAGCAGTGGTGCTTTGGGTTTTCCAAATGCTGTGTCTACATGCTTGAACATCCTCAAAGTACATGAATTTTATTTTTTTTCCTGAACCGTAATTCCAGTATGTCACCTAGCTTGCTCATTATGTGAGCAGATATTTGTTCCCATCGTGTGACACAGCATGTTCATAGTTGTGCTACACACTTGCAAGCTATTAGAATTCCAAGACAGACTTCAGGATTTTATGTTAATTCTTAGATGTATGTGGCAAGTTTTAGAAATAGAGAAACCAAGAGTTAGTTGATTGCATGACTTACACCCAAGTTTTAAATGAGAATTTAAAATTAAAGGTAAGGAGATTGCGTGTGTGTTTGAGAATTTTTATGTAGCATTGCTACTTTTTACAAATGATCTGTGAAATATTCCCATTCCTAAAAATACTTAGTGCTGAACAGCATCAGTGCGACTTCAGAAGAGATGTTAACAGATTTCAAGTGTTTCATATCCTTGAAAGATGTTTATTAATCCTTGTCTTGTTATTGGTCCAGTATTCTGTGAATTGACATTGTGGAAAATAGCTGTGAGGTGCTCCTGCTGCCCAGTGTTTGTCTTGCTCTTAACTTCTGCTGACACCTGTCCAGCGAAATATTTTAATTGCTTCATATTGGTACTGTGGGTAAAATGAAAAATATTTGTATTCACTTTCAGGCTAATTCAGAAGCTAGCTTGAACGGTATTGCTTTAGACAGCTGCAAGTTTTAAGCCTCAGTCTGTCAGATGCAGAGTACTGCTGGTGTGTAAAATGTAGAAGGATGAAATGGAGGTGAAGCTAACTGTGCGTGAAATTGTAGTAGCAGGAGAGATTGTCCATATTTTGCAGTAGCTGAAAATAGCCGCACTCCATCTGCAGCTTCACTTATGCTGTGTGATCTTTTCAGACATAGCTATAAGCATTTTCCATTAATTGTATATTATAATCTTAGATTTATCTCAGCAATATACGTGTGTCAAAAATGCAAATTGATTTTAAGAATCAACTCTGATGAAATTGGCAGTACATTAAATTTTACAGTTGCACTGTGCAGGATTACTACAACCCTTAAAAGTCATCAGTATATCTAAACAGAGTTTTGAAATATTTTGCTCACTGAGTTGAAGTTCAGCATTTGTCATGTTGTAATGTTATGTAGTTTGGTGAATTAGATAACATGGCATCAGGTGTAAGCAAAAGTTGGACAGGAAATTTGAGACACAAAAATGGATGGTTCAGGTGGTAAGTTGTCATGGGTAACATCGCACGTGCCTGTGGTACACTGCTTCGAAATCATTCACCATGCCACTGTAAATCAAATGTAAACATAATGCAAACATAATGATACAGAAGTTTATATGCACACTTGTAGAATTCTATAGAGATGGATAATAACTGCTCCACTGGACCATTTTAAACAAAGCCATCTAAAATACTGAGGTTTTTTCAGCAACTTTCTTGTGTATGTAGTCAAGGTTGTTAAAATATAATAAGCTGTCAAAGCATCGTTTACTAATTCATTGGAATACTTGGCCTCTGCATTGCTAAGATAATGAGAAATTTAGGATTCTTTTTCACCAAACTTGTACTAGATGTAACAATATAAATAACTAAAATGTTTCAGAAACTTGACATGGATTATCGTGCTGTAAGAGGGAAGGTTTCCAACTTGACATTCTTCCCACACCAGTAAATACAGAAGTTTCCTTTCATTTTGACATTAAAGGATTACAGAATACTCACCTGAAATAAATGTGCGCAGCTTAAACTTTGACCTTTTTTCAAAAAAATCTTAAAGCCCATCTTATGGTTACTTGACATCGAGATCCCCATTCTACATCCTACCTGAACCTAAAATGATTTTCAGTATTTACAACTGCTGTCTGGAAATTAATGCAAGTCTGTGGACATAACCCCATTAGCTGTAGACAAAGAGAATGGATGAGATTAGAAAATAGTGGTATTTGGTAACCTTGAGTAAGTATTGTGTTTTCCCAACATCTTGAAAAATGCTGAAAATGGAGAACCAACTGGGGAGAAAATCCTAAGAATGCATACTTAAACACTCTGGAAAATGGGGAGAAAAGTCAAACCACAGCAGAGGAACCTTTCCTAGAGTTTTAGTATAGATTTCCACCAGCCAGCTGGGTAACTGCCAGTCTTGGCAGTTACATTGATCAAAACGTGGAAGCTTGACACGTTGCAGACCTGCTCCCTAGTTGTTGCGTTGTACCTGGTGCTGTGCTTAAACAGGTAGTTTAACATTTTTGTGGGAAGATCGTATCATGTTTTCACTGTAGCAGGCTGAGTTTCTTTTCTTTGCAAGTCCTTGGTACATGGAAACTCTGGGAAACCATTTTAAGACATGAAAGAATCAACCTGTTTCAACACTGTGAAACCACAGGTCTTCTAGTCTGTTGAAAGTGAAGCCTGGGCTCTGATCCTTTCTTCCACGTCAGCCACCTGTTTCTGCATAGTTTCACACAATGTATGAGAGATTTTTGTGGGTGAAAAGTGAGGTGAGGGACAATATACAAAAGAAGAGTGAATTTATACCTATTTAGCCCATGTAATAAGTAGCTGCTAATACTCAGCCTGGACTGTTCTGAAGAAAAGATGGCTCTTAATTTCACTGAAAGGTTCTGCCTATATAAATTCAGTTTTCTGTAGTCTGCCTTGTCTGTAACTCACAACAAAATTGTCACTCAGGCCTTTAAACGTTACAGGGTAGGCAATGAGCATGTACGCAGAAACTCTTCCTCAGAACAGGTTATTTTAATCCTAATGGATAATACTTATATTCTCCTTATGATATAGTTTGTCCATAACTTAAAACCAATTCTTTGGGTGGAGTTAGTGTTGGTTCCCGCCTGGAAATGAAATAAATATTTAGTGTAATATTAGTAATAAACATGTCCACTGTAACTATGACTGAGTGCTACCTTTAATTTAAAAAAAAACAAATTGAAATATCTCTAAAAACTCCAGATGTGCTGTTACGAACTACAAGGAAGAATAAGGTGACATTCTTGTTCAGACTTACTTTTTAAAACTCAAAATAGTTTACAAAACTCCCAGTAATTACTGAAATTAGAATAACTTGAAATGCTTTTAATGCTTTAGGCTACTCTTGTGTGACCCAATTTAGTTTCATTTTTCAGGGGTTATTTCTTTTCCTTTCACTAAAGTGCTACACTCAAAAATTACTGTTGGCTGCCTGCTTGTTCTGCCAGAGGCTCTTGATATGAATAGCTCCAATGAAGCAGTCTCATCTCTTGGTTTTTAACTCGATGGGTAAAAATAGAGAACTACTTAGGGCTCATTGACGTCTCAGTAGTGTAATGTAAGTGTAAGTCATATCAATACTTGCATAAGTGGATTCAAATTTTAATTTACTTGTAGCTGTTTCTCAAAATGCCCAGCTTTTTCTGTCTTTTGATGTGTTCTATAAAATCCTTTGCTTTGTAAAAATCTAATTGTGCTTTCACATAGCTGCACTCCTTATTTCTAACATGCTACATAAAAATGGTTCATCTTCTTTTTCTTTACCTCATATGACTTTTAAAAACAGCATAATTCAGTGACAGCGTATTTTATTTAACACTCCAGTAAATAATCAGAACTCTGTAACAAAGGCTAATATGTCAAATGATCCCACTTCGAAGTTTGCTTTTAACTGAAAGTGTCCAAGAGCAATATTTTTGTGGGGAAAACTGGTAGGGAAGTTGGGGAATTGGAATGATTGTGTTCGCTCTAGTTGAGAAAGTCTCTTATCAGAGTACTGTCGCTTCAGAATACTATGCACAGCCATTCCTTGTACTAAAAATGTGCTGAAGTGGATGTCCTTCTCAAGAGCTTTACCTTCCTTCCTTCCCTACACGATATTATCAGCAATGAAAATGAATGTTGACAAACATCAGAGTCCTAGATAAGGACTGTGTAGCTCGCTAGTTAATACCTAAGACAGAAATACACCATCTTTTGTTTGGATCAGATTCACCAAAGGTTCATCTCTGTCAGATAAACTAAGATAAAATACATTATCTGTCTGTAGTGGGGCACGTCTTACCTATGGAAGACCTGTTTCTGGTCTTATCAGTGAAAAATAAAAGGATAGGGAAGTTATAAATGTGAATTTGCTAAATGTGCATTAATGTTGATGATGTGCTTCTGTGATTGCAAATGGAATAGGTTTAGCCAATTAAATCAGATCTCCTTCATCTGGATACAATTCTGGATAAAATACTGGCATCTGACTCTACATTTGTTGAAATAATTTCAAAAAGTACAAAGTCTCCCAATTAATTACATGTGCAAAGTCAAATAAATAGTTCATGAGTTCTGTTCTCAGTGTTTTCCTCGCAACTCTTCTGAGATGCTTCTTTAATAAGAACACAGATTCTGGAGAATAAAAGAGATATTCCGGGATTCTACTTCTAGAGGTATGTAGATGGTTAGATAGCAAAGTTAATTGGACAGTGTATTACAAAACTGGAACTCAAACTGTTGATGTTCTGTCTCTACTTTTTAGTTTGCTTAATTCTGTTCACAAGGTCCAAGTGAGAACCTGTACATAGGAGCCCTTTTCCATTGCCCTTCTCTGTTCTACTCTACTCCCACCCAGATAAATCGGACATTCACACCACGTAATCCGTGCTTCGGCTCCAGTGGTCTACAGTTGATGGTTGCTCAGCTTCTACGTTTTCTCTCTCACCCTTGTGCCAGATCTCTTGCTCTCATAACCTTACACCAAACCATTTCAGAGGGCAAAGATTAACAAAAAAGTCTGCCAGGAGGGAAAGTTGTTTTGGTAGTTGTTGGATTTAAAGAGCAAAAATGTTTACATAAATCTGCAAGGAGGACATTGTTTCACACCAAAAATAAAATCCTTAGGTGGATGACACAACTGTGTTACATAGATATGGAATAAAAAAGTTGAATCTCCTACTCAAAGCAGAAATCAAAGTTCTGAAGATCTCCAAGGACACAGATTGTACAACTTATCTGAATAAATTTTTTCAGTGCTTAAACACCCTTATCATGACTTTTTTTTTTTTTTTCAACCTTATATTCAGTTGGAATTTCCTTCCCTGCAAATAAATGAGAGCTTAGACTCTGCTTCAGCTTTGTTCAGAGGAATTTTCCTGTAATACATAGCGCCAGTCACGGGAATAGCACTAGTTTGGGTGACTGTTTTTTAACTGTTTGACTCTTTGTTTCCAAACTCTGAATAAGAGTTGGGCATCTTCCTTCACAGGATAATGAGTTGTGAGTGGGAACAGTTTCTTTGTCGCTAAATTTACTGATGACATCAGTTCTGAATGATGTGTGCGTTTAGCAATGACTTTATTGGCTTTCTGCATTACAGAACAGTAATTCATAATGTTCCTGGCAGTGAGGCTTTCTGACTGCTCTCTGTTAACCTACAGATTTTTGCTCATTTTCTGTTTCCAGGGAAGGGGAAGACTGATTTTGAAAAGTCCTATCCACATAAATACCCTGCATTCTCACCCCCATAGGAGAGAAAATATTTTATAGTTTATATTCCTTTCTGTTAACTAATCTAGTTTCCTAGTACAAGTAACAAATGAATTGGTAGTTGCCAGAGTTCAGAAAAGAGCAGTGGAAACTTCTACAAAATCTCTTTTCCTTGTGACTTCATTTCTCAGAAGAAAAAATACCAGTTATTAACTTGTTTCACTTACAGGGTTGGTGGGACACACTAAAAATTAATTTGCATGCCTTTCAAAAAAGAGATCATGCTCCTTGTTTTAAAACAATGCCAGTTTGCACATACCAAACAGCTTTGGCCAGTAGTATCTGTAATTTTCCTGACTGAAATAAATCAATAGTATGAGTTGATAGGGGATAAGGAGATTTCTTTGGCAGATCTGCTTATATAGTAATATGAAATCAGAATTAGAGTGAATTTCATAAAATCATAAATGGTTTGCATTGGAAAGAGATTAGCTTTTGGTAATTATTTAGTGGAAGATTGTCTTGTACCAGAGGCATGTGAAAATTCCAGAGTTTTAGCGGTAGTCCTAGATTATTTTTTTCTGCTCGTTCTTAGATCTTAACTTTTTTTCAAACTGTTTGATATTAGAAGAGGAAAATACGCAGGTATCAGGGAATCCAGATACCATAAGGTAGCTGTTCACCGGTGTGTGGTTTTATCTTACCATCCTGTTACATTTCATACTTTAAGACGTGATGGTACTATATTTTTTTCATCTGATTTCAAATAGTTGTACAAATCCAGTTTGAGTGACTTGTAATGTCTGCAGGGTCAGAGTTGTAGTTACAAGAAACTAGTGTGCAAAGTATAAGTGCTATAGAAGCAAAATTTGGCATAATTTATTGTGTGTCACAACACCGTTTCTGTCATCTTTGCTCTAACACCATTTTATTCTGATCAAGGAGCAATCCCTATTAAGTACCATTTTTTTTCAGTTTTATTTGATCTGAATTCCTCTTTGTTTGTAAACATTAACAGTTATATAGCAGCTTCATAGCAGGAAAGAAATCTTTCTTCTAGAGTTTTCACCATCAGTAATTGTGGTAGCAATACCCTATCTATTTATAAATAAAACTGAATCCCCTTTCTAATAACAGGTGAAAATGTTTGATTTCACCTAAGTTAAGGTTCCCTGGTTTTAATTGATGGAACAATGATTTTTACAATACATCTTTTTATCTAACACTGTACTTATATAAACGGTTTATTCCGCTACAATTATCACTTTCTTAAATCATTAAAGCAGACATGACTGATGGTGTGGTTTTCCCCCTCTCAGTTGTGAAGAGCCATCTTCGCTACATCAGTGTGAACTATTACAAGACATTCGGGTGCTTACAAAATATTTTGAATTAAATTTAACTGAAGTTTATGCTTTGTAAAAGATGAGGGAAAAGTTCAGATTTTGCCACAATAGTCTTAGAAATCATACTATGAGAATGTTTTTTAAAAAGCGAAGTTATTTTTATAGATGCAGACATGAATCAGCCTGGAAGTCATAACTGTGCTTGTTCTAGATGTTAAAATGGACACTAGTAATAGTTCAGTCTCTTTATTTCATTGCTTGTAGTACTAAACTCACTTTCATGAGCACTAAAACAAGTGAAGCATTATTTTAATGAACTATGTTATGAGTTCAGCATTGTGTGATTAACTGTCTCGTCATGTTTGCCTGCCTCCACAGTGAGTGATACGTGTCCTTCTTAGGAATACTTGAACACAGTAAATGCCTTCACAAGAAGTTTGGAGGGCATCTGCTCTGGACATGATGAGATGGTAGCAGCAGTAGATATTAACAAGTATGCTTTTGTTGTGGGCTAAGCGATGCAAATAAACCTGTGTTTCTTGCAAAAGACACC
>VZZY01023558.1:49437-101028 GCA_013400335.1 Eurystomus gularis
CCAATTGATTTTTCTATTTTCTTATCCAGCCATCTAGAGAGAGCAGCTGTTTGTCACAACGTGAATCTGAACTTTTTTGTACCAGCACAGTTGGGCTTCAATTACAGCAGAGTTCTAAGTTCAAAATACAGACATCAATGACTGAGCTGTTTTCTTTGTTAAACTTTACTATTAGATATTAGATAGGAGTTACAAACTGGGAGTAGTTTGTAATGACGTCTTACGTAGTCTAGATTCCTACAGTGTTCTTGTTCCATAGAAATCCTTGTTTGAAAGGAAGAAATAATCTGTAGGAATTATTAATTATTTGCAGTAGTAAGAATCGAAAAATACTTGTTGTACCATTGTCCTAAATTTGAGTGTACTTAATTCTTTCCACACATATCTAAAACAATCAGTTAACTAGATAGAAAAAGGCTATTTATTCCTTTGTCTACTTCTTTATACTGACTTCTTGACAGAAAAATGCAGATAACTGTATCAGAGAACCAGTACAAATATTCAGTGTATTAGTGAGTGTGCAAGCTGATATATAAATCTAGGATTGCTGATCGTAATTGTTGAATGTTTTTTAAAGAATAATGGAGAGACAAGGTAAGTGAAGTTTATAATCTCACTATTCCATGTTTCCTCCATCTTTGTAGTTATTTCATGTTTTAAGTCCAGAGGAACTTTAATTATGCAAGCTAGTATCTGAGCTGTTTATCAGGGCTTTTAAAATTAAAATCTTTAGTTGGACAGTGAAAAGAAGCTTTAAACAAATCTGGTATTTTTTGATCTCTTGAGTATTGTTTCATAGCATTTCTGGGTTTTAATGGTCAAATCTTAGTTTTTATCTTAAATCTCGTGTCTGGTTAAAAATGTAAATGTAGTTAGGCAAACTTCTGAGATGCTGCTCTGAGCAGATAATGCAATGTAACATTTTTAGTTCTGTTTCCTGTGGAAGTGATTGCTGATTAGTTCACATCAGGAGAGAAGTTGTAATTTCCCTGCAAATGATTAGAGTGTTTCTTATATTCTAACTTACAGTAGTTAGGCAAATACTGAGTTGCAACTGAATTCAGAAGATTCATAATCTGAAACGAAGATGTGTTCCTGGCTGTCCATAATGCCTATATAGATAGGTGACAAAGTGTTAATAAAATTCTTTGAGATCTGTTGTATCGTGTGTGGTTTGCTTTTATGACTTGTCACTCCTTTTTCAGAGGGGTTAGTACTCATTAAATTTCATAGCGAAAGCTTATTTTTAATTACATGTAGTCACATTTCACTTAATATATGAACTGTGAATTTACTTCATTTCAGTAAGATGATATTTTTCTGTGTCCCAACTTGCACATTTGTGATGAAAACACTGTCTAAAAGAAAATGAAAGCAGAGGCTTTAAGCGGAGGTTGTTTATAGAAGATAATGAATTGAATTTAAAAATTTTAACTGAAGCTTTTTTCTGTCAGTTTCTTGATAAACAGTGGATTTTCAGGGCTAGAAGGATGTGATTTGGTGTACAGTATTGACAATTATGTGTAAGATTAAAATGCCTAACTACAGTATGAAGTTCTGTTTTAGTAGCTGGAAAAATCTGTTGTTAATTTGTTTAAGATTCAGCAAACTATAGAATCAATTGTGTGTTGCCAAAAAAGCCCAAAAAGGTTTAAAAACGTATATACAGGTATACAAGATCAATAGGGGTTTTATAATTTAGATAACTACCTAAAATTGAAGTGAACTTGTACTTTCTTTAGTACTTTGCTTTAAGAACATTGAATCTGAGTATTTTGCATAGCTGACAAAGTGATTGACGTCTAAGTGCAAGTGTCAGAGGTAGCCCAGCCTGTACATGTTACTTCAGCTAAGGCCTAATCTGTACTTCCTGCAATCACAACTAAATAAACTACTAATAGTTAGCCCAAAGGAGAAGTCTGAAGTCACTGCCTTATCTTTATTATGAACAGCGTTTCACTGCCCCAGCTAGGTTTAAAATGAAAACTAAAATTTCACTTAATGAGACTTTCTTAGCATCTTTGGGGAGGAAGAAATAGTTTTCCTGTTACTAATCCATAATTCCCATTGTAACATGTCTGATTGCTTTTTTTTTTTAATGAAGCTTTGCTTCCAGCAACAGTGTATCTCATGATCTTTTTCCTGTTTTTATATTTTTAATATAATGAATAAAATTATAACGTATCTTGAGTGTACAGTCAGTTGTTGCATAAATCAGAGACATGTCTGGAGTTGTGCTTCTATTTAGGTTCTTACTTGTGTGTGGTTACCATCAATACAATAGCGTATTGTCTCGTCAAAGAAGAAAAGTTCACTGGATAACACACTGTTAGTAAACTAGTAATTTAGCAAATTTTATGTCATTAACAGCTTCTGTTTATTATTACAGCTTTATGCAGGAGCTGTCCTAGAGGTATGTGGATGAAAATTGGGAAGGTTCCCTCAAGTCCAGGGTAAGTAAAGCCACTACTGATCTTTAAAATCTGAAATACTGTCACAGCTCAGTGACAAAACATCCTTTTAAGTACTACTACAAGTAGTCATAAATTTTGTATATTCTATCAGGAAAGTTGCATTGACCTGAGGCACACGGAACTGGCCTCCAGTACCTGATAGATGAAATTATATTGTTCACTTAACAGAACTACTTTATTTTCACAGATCCTGCAGTATAATTGTTTTGTCAGCGGATAATGATAGTCAGCTAAAGTGAATGGAATATGGTAGTGTAAAAGGAAAATCAGTGCCATCAGTGGGTGGTGGGAGGAAGCTGCAGGAAAAAAATCTGAGAAATGTCAAAGCAGAATTTTCTTATAAATTGGGGAAGAGCTTAGGTGATAGCAGTACTTTGGGGTTTTTTTTGTTTGTTTGCTTGTTTGGGTTTTTTTGTTTCTGTAGGAAGATCCTAATACTGTACTTTGGACATAGAGAAGAAAGACTAATTTAGATTTAAACATAAAACTGCACAAACAGCACATCTCCGTCTACCATGGCCAGTATTAATACCTCCTTGTTTGAAGGCTGACTGACAAACAAGTGGAAAAAAAAAAAAAGATTTTAAAACAGGTTACAATTAACATAAGTTATGCAGCTTCAGACCCTTTCCTGCCACCTCTACCCACACACAGTTTGGTTAATGACTGCAAAACCAGAGCAAAGCTATTTTCTCTCTTCCACTGTTTAAAATGCCAAAACAAGGGTTGCTTAAATGACTTGCCCTACTTCAGGGGAGTGAGGAGATAAACTTTGTTAGCACTGGAGTCCATATTATCTCCAAGACCATTCAAATTTAGCAAACATGAAAACATTCCCAGCTGTTGTTTGCCATTCACTTAGCTTCTTTATGGTTGCAGCAGTTAAGTGCCCTTTTGAGCTCTATGGAGGAAAAGGTCAACCTGTTAGCCTGACTCCAGCCTGCGTTATGGCCTCAGTTACCTTCATCTGTATGTCTTCAAAGGCAGTGGCCTTCAGTTTCTGCTGTGTGCATACCATGAAACGAAAGCTTACAGTACAAAAGGAAAAAATAAATTTAAAAGATTTTTTTTTTTCCTTTCAATCCTTGGTTATCTAAACCTGCTCAAAGATTTACATTCCATTAATCCTATAGCTTGCTTTTTAAAATTACTGAATAAATTTCAATGTTTTTTCTGTAGGTTCTCTGTTTTGACTACCAGTTCTTCTTTGGTAGAGTAATAATTAAAAAAGGAGATCTCTTTTGCCTTTTCATCACCAATTTCTGCAATTGTCTTGACCAAATTTACTGCTAGCATATTAAAACAAGTTGGAAGATGGGATAAATTTTAAAAGCATATTTAAAAATTTAAAAAAGCAGTAAGTATATTGTTCCAGCTGGTATCTGTCCTCACATTAATATTAATCATTGCCCTCTACAACTACCTAAAAGGAGGTTGTAGCGAGGCTGGTGTTGGTCTCTTCTCTCAAATTAGTAATGATAGGACGAGGGGAAATGGCCTCAAGTTGCGTCAGGGGAGGTTCAGATTAGATATTAGGAAGAAATTCTTCACTGAGAGGGTAGTTAGGCACTGGAATAGACTGCCCAGAGAGGTGGTGGAGTCACCATCCCTGGAGGTGTTTAAGGAACGAATAGATGCAGTGCTTGAGGATATGGTGTAGTGGTTAGAGAGGATTTGGTGTAGTGGTGTAGCGGTTAGAGTGATGCTAGGAGAAGGTTGGACTTGATGACCCTGGAGGTCCTTTCCAACCATATAAATTCTGTGATTCTGTGATTCTGTAATCTTAGGATGCTTTTACTTAGATTTTCCCCTTGATTTTAACTTCTACCAGAAACAGTATTTAATGTCTTCATCTTAAGACATTAACATTCAAGAAGTGTTTTTATTTCAACTTTTCACTGGGATGTTTGCTATGGAAGTTAGGTTGCCTGAAGGTCATGCTGCAGCTTTTGAAGCATTGTCTTTGTAGGCTTCATTGAACTGTGTAGCCTGTCAATGACAATGTCTCGTTGCCAATAACTCCTGATTCCTTTCCCATAGGCTCTGCTAGGATTTTGTTGGTTTAATTTTTGTGGGTTTTTTTCAGACTATACACAAAATAGCACCACTAATTGCAAGAATGTGTATGTGTTAGAATTACATGGATTTGTATACGTTACTTCTGTATCGAACTGTGCAGTTTTCACCTTTGAGTACCTCTGTAAATTGTTGTATTTCTTGGCTTACTCCCACAGACTTGGACTTTGTAATGGACTTCTAGATTATATTTTATTTGGCCAAAAGATCAGCAGTGGGTTTTTTTATGAGATTCACATCTTAAAATAGGCAAGGATTAAAATCTATCGACTTAATAAAGGTTTGTGGAAGTTAAACAGTAATGAAGTTATACAGTTGGAAAAACCTGTGTTACTCATGGTTACTAAATGCAATATTCTATGGTCCTTCTGTATCAAAATTGCAATCAAAATTACTGGTTATATAATTTTAGCTACAAATAGTTGCTGAATATACCTGTATGCCTGAAATGTGAGAATCACTACATGTGGAATATGTTTGTAGATACTGGGAAAGCAAAGAAGTGACAAGTGATGAAAAAATCTGGTCCTCAGCAAGAGGATTAAAAAAACCTGGTCCTCAGTAAGGTTATCTCAATATTACACTGAATGTTATTCCTTGTAATATCATAACAAACTACTAAATGCTTTTGTGAATATGGCCACGGGTGTCTGTTACGTTTTTAAAATACAGCTTCTTGTGGTAAGTCAGGTAACAGACCACATTTCTGTAAGCCTTTTTTAAGTTCAGTAAAGAAATATTTTTTTCCTGCTAAGTTTCCCTTAAAAATAAATTGCTGTATTATAAAATTAATTCCTGTGCTACATATATTTTGAAATTGTTCTGTACAAAACTGTTCTTAAATATTACCATTTAAAAGCACTCCATCGAAGTAGAACAGTGAAACTTAAGTGACAAGATTCATAGACAAAGCAATACATTATTATACCAGGTATCACAGAAAATGTGACCATTTTTAGCTGACATACATAAAACTAAGGCTCTAAAATAGAACAATAAATTAGCTGGGTTGCTGATTATCTGGCATATTTGTTTTAAGTTGACTTTCCAGTGGCAGCAGTGTTCGATTCATGATGAGATAGGAGTCCAGACACTGTGATCTCCTATGTTCTTTCCAGTTTGTTTAACAAAAAAACAAGTAGGCTGGGTTTTTTCATGGAGCATTTCTTTCATATTTGTCTGTATTCTTTTTGCTCATCAATAGAATAACTTTCACCTCTCCCTGTGTGAGGGTCGTAGCTAAGAAATGGACGTGCTCCCAGCAAATTTGTTAAAGCAACAAGGTCCTTAATCCTTGAACTCCGTGCAGTGTGCAACTGCTTAGATCCTCTGACTTCAGAGGCAGTGAGCACTCTGTTATATTGCCTAAATTCTGCAAGTGTGAGGGGGATTCTTTGAGCTACTAAAATGTAATTTGTTGCAGGATTGTATTTTTAGGTAAAATCACTTATTTCCTGGTTATTTTAATCTGTGATTCTTAAATACTGATGAAAGAAAGTTAGAAGTTATATTAACCTTAAATCTTACATTGGTAGAAAGGTTAGTAAAACCCTTGCTGAGAAATGTAGGATATTATAGTGGGAGACATACACCGTTTTATCATAATCTTTTGTAAACAGATGATACACAAACTAAAACGATACTTTTCTTCAGATTTAGAAATGCCTCTTGCCTTACTGCTTCTACAAAGTACCCTGTCTTTGGGGTTTTTTGTGAAGTTTATTTCAGGCTGTATCAGAGCTCTGTCTTGGATTTGCTTTTGAAAGCATGTGGTGCTGTGTATAAAATCATGAACAGCTGCATTGTAACTTGATTTATAGACTGCAAATAGTAGTTATTGATGTGCCATATGAATTCTTACATTTAAATTCTTATCTCAAACTGAGGTCCCCAAAAGGTAAAGATCTATAGCCATTAAAATGTAAATGAGTGCTTGGATGTCTGCTGTAGTTCTGTCTTTTTGCTGGGCTCTCACAGTATCTTTTGAAGCATGTTCATGTGATCTTCAAAACTGCAGAGCATGTGTTTGTCTCCAAAACAAATTATTAAAGAATCTGAGGAAAGAAATTAATGCTTTTGGGTTGCCTGTGTTCCCAGTGATTTACATATTCACATTGTTAGCAAATACTGCCAGTTGTCATAGCAATGCTTAGATATTTGTGATATAATTAAATGTTGGGTTTTTCCATCTTCAAAAAGTACCACTCTGCTACTCTTCCTTTAGTTTTAGTTGCTTTTCTTTTCCATAGTTTTAACACTTGATAACTAGCAATGGCTCAATGAAACTTTTTTTTTTAAAATTTCAAAATAGTGAAGTCTATGGTACGGTCAAGTCATTTATGCCTTTTTTATGTACTAATCTGTGATATTCTGCACAACGTTTTTTTCTAGTAATTTTTTTTTTACTCTCAAACTGCTTGTGTGCAGGGCCAAGTTAAGCAAACTACACTTTATTTCATTGGTTTATGCTAAGTAATATTACATTTTCTTTCTGTTTATTGAAATGAAGTCAGAACAACTATTTATAGATAATCTTGTATGATCCTCGTGTGTTAGTATTAGATCACTTTAGTTATATCCTATAACACATTTTGTACACGTTTAGTCTTTCCTACTTCCGAGTTTCAGAAATCAGTTATATGTGCTGCATTGAGTGGCAGCACCATCCTATTGTTTGATAAAGTGTCTCTTGAAAGGTCATAATAACTCATGTGCTTTCTATTGCTAATTCAATGTGTGAAACATTGAAATGCATCATGGAAAGACTTTAAATATTACTCAAAGAATAGATCATCCTTTATACTAATTTTGAAACACTTCTCATTACTCATGAACAATAATTGAAATATTCCCTTCTGATGTTGCTCTTGGAGCACTAAATTCTTTGCTCTGATCATATGATGGTATAATACTGAGAGACAGGAGGGACAGTCACCTTCATCAAGAAAATATGCTACTGCTTTTCAGTGCACAATCAGCATTTTTAAAGAGACTTACCTGTAATAGGAAGCTGTGTATCTGTACACAGCATCAAGAGTGTAGAAAAATAGCAAACTGAGAAGGGTTGGTCCTATTTAAAAAGCTGGGTGAATCCCCATGGGCATACATAAATCCTCAGCAAGTGTTACAACAGAAAGCACTGGAATAAATGTATACTAAAAGCACAGCTTTTTAAATAACAAAAGGATTTGAAGTTTGAACAAATGGACTTTTCCATTACTGGCAGATACTTAATCACATTATGTTCTTGCTAGAAGACATGCTGTAGCTTACCAAAAGGAAAAATTGTGCAGTAAAAATTTATTGCTGACCTTGTGCTGAGGATTTGACTAGTTTTGACTTGTGCTTTTCTGCCATTAAAATCTGAAACTGATATAATAGAGACAGTAAGGTTTTATAATCTCCTCCAGGCCTTTCTGATTTGAGGCCATTATAACCCTTCTGATGCATGTAGAGACAGATAAGGTTAAAAATGCTTGTCTGTGTGCATAGTTGTTTGAAACCTGTGAGATTTTACTGCCATTGTATATTGGCTCTCATTCACGTATTAAGAGATTAGTTGTTTTTTTTCTCAACAACATTTTGTATTTTTTCAGTTACAGATTAAGCAGTAGATCCTTGCTCCTAAAGCAGGAATCTAAATAATGTGAATATTCCTGAATGTAGATATCCTTGGTAGTCTGGATCATGCCCTTAATAAGTAATGGTAGGTAGTCAGCTCTGCTTACTAAGAAGTTACGCCTAGCATATAGATCTGTAGCTTTACATAGAAAGATGTGGCATCATGCGCATTTTGCATCAGGAATTTTTCTTATGGTATTTCCTACTATACCTCAGCGACTAGTACAAGTGTGTGCATGCTCATGTGAAGGCTTGCTGTTTGGCCTGAATGATTCTTGGATTCCTTAGTAATCCCCAGTTACAACTCTAGGCTTTAATTCCAACAGACTAGTTTTCACAGACTTTCTCAAAACAGAGAGGTGTTATGTCAAAACAAAGAGATGTTATAATGATAGCAGTGCACTTCTCTATTCTACTGTATTCATATGCAAAGACTGCTCTTGGGTCTTTAAAAGCATTTTTCAGTATCACCTCTCTTTGCAGAACAGTTTGGTGCTGAGCAGGCTTTAAAATGCCCATACACACCTGATCCTCTGACCTTTTCGTTGTACTTAATTGCGTGGCAATCCAGTCTGCTCTGGGGGCTCACCTCAGGATTGCCCTCAAACAGACGGTGTATGCTTTGGTATCACACATATTTTACAAGAGCATAAGGTGCAGTGATTTTCTTAACATTATGTGAAAGGACAGTTGCAAAGCGGGCAGTAGAACAGCTTGACTTCTGGTCTGGTGTTTGTTTAATTCATTGGAACATAGTGTCATGGCACCAAGTTCAGAGTTCCATCTAATGGAAGTCAATGCCTTTCCCGCCTGCCCATGGGTAGATTATACAAATGCTTGTTTCTCTGTAGTGTGTAATTTCTAAAGCTGCTACAGGGAGATAGCTAGGTTTTTAGTATTAAATGTTGATATAGTAAATAATGGTGTAAAAATGTGCAAGTAGCCTTCAGACACAGGATCATCAACAATGTTGATGTCAGGGTATAGAGGGGAACAGTTGGGGCAGTACTGAAGGTGGAGCATGTGCACCACATCACATAAGCAAGCAGCCATGTGTCCCCATCAGTTCCATTCAAAGGCTGTTGAATTATTCAATTTAGGGCATGATTTTGTGGAAAGAAAAAAAAAAAAGTGTTTGATGGGATAGTCTATTTTTAATGCATGTCAGTGTATTAGTTTCTCACTTTAGCTTCCAAAATTGAGAACATACAAATTAAGTTATTTGTGAGTGTTTTAATTTGTCGCATTGCAAATTCAAGTGACTAATGCAGAAAGTCACTATGATCAGCGTTAGAAATAAATATGCTATTAACAGAAAACTATTTTGTTCCAGCTGTCTGAAATTTCAGGAAAAATGTTCTGTAGTGCTTCAGCTTGCAGAAGATTTAGACATTTGACATTGATACAAGTGTGTAATAGCTACTTTTAAAGTGACAAAATGTAATACTGCCTATAGAATACTTTTCTTCCACCTAATTCTGTTCCCATTTTATGCAAGCTTGTTCAGTCCAACACTGCAACCAGAGAACAGCCACTCGTGTCCAAATGAGCTTTCACCTATCACTCAAGTAACAAATCCTCACACCCGTTACAAGCATAAAGTGCTGTAACCTGAGTTAAACCCCAGAGGCTATTCTTTAATACAGTTGAGTTCCACACTTCAGATTTGCTTCTGAAACTTTATCCATTTTACTATGCTCTCTTACTGTTTTTCTTGAAGTTTTGCAGCTAAAGTCACCCACTGTACTGAGTGCTTCTTACAACGTCCTTTTCATATAAAGTCCTAGAGAATGATTACAGCTTTAAATTCAAAAAAAAGTGGAAAAATTCCCCATGAAATAGTTCAACATGCAAACAAAGACTTAACAAAGAATAATAAATGACTTTGCTACTTTTTTGCATGCTACTGTTGATGACAGCCAAGACAACAGGTCACAAGGACATAGGAAACACTGCAGTTGAAAATCATGTCTTTGACTTCAAATTGGAATTGAACTGCAGTACGTGAGCAAGTACTGGTTATTTAGTGCTATACAAGTACAGCTTACAATATGACATGAGTTTATAGTTGTATAGAAAGAATGAAAACAAGCCTTACTTTCTTCTTCAGGGGTCTAGTGTATCTGGCAGCTCACTGGGCCATTGGTATTTTTTTAAGTTTTTTTAAATTGTGTAGGGGTTGATGCAGCAGGCAGAGTATATGATTTTGATCTGTACAGGGAGCACAGTGGAAGAGGGAAGAAAATAAATGCCCCTTTCTAAATATAGGATGTTAAGGTAACCGTCTACAGCAGTATAAAGAGGCCAGGGGACATCTCCACAATGAACTGGGGAAAGCACTACATTGGTGGGGCAGTACATAACAATAGTCCTGAGGTTGCTCTCATCTCCATGCACCAGCCGGATGCACTGCAACTTGTGAGACTCGTTGTCTAACCTTGAAAAAGCAGCTTTAACATGCACCTACACCTTTGCAAGAGTCAATCCATACTGACAGGGTTCATCCCTGGGGAGATGCTACTGACATATTACTGGAGTGTCCTGAATCCACTTATGTCAGTAAAGATACTAAATTCAGCCTTTAGCATAACCTGAATGTAAAAAGGAGGAATGAATACTATGCTATTTTCTAAATAAATTTTACATACTTCTAGAACTCAGGCATTCATTAGGCTGAAGTGTTTGGAAGTAGGAGATTATGCTCATGCTTTGTCCTGAAATAATTCATACTGTCTTTTCTTTTTAAAGTTACTATTAACAGAAGGCCTGGGTTGTGGTGTAGGGATACAAGGACGATGCTGCTAGTAACCCATGCTGTTTGCTGCGGCTAGTGCTTCTAGCGAAGAATTGTTTAGCAGCAGCCCACTGCAGACCTGACTTCTCTTCATGTAGCTTTATGACAGGCCATAGGGTCCATCTTAAAGCTTGATTGCCTTTAGGAGTGCCAAGAGAAGAGGAGACACCAGCTTCTTGTTTTCTCTTCTTGTTTTCTTGCTGGTTTTTGACATGTAATTGCGGAGATCTCTGCAAGACAAGATCATCTGTCTTGTTTGCAAGAATAACACCTCTACCCACAGTTTCCTCTGTGCCCTTTCACCTGCACTGCTGCAGCTTGTGTGGAGCATGCTGCTGGGATGTCTGTCATTTTTAGCCTCCCTCACAAAGCTTATCTTCAGCCAGATTTTGATCGCTGTAATGCTTTTCCTCACATTTATGTATCGCAGCAGCATATGGCCCAGTCTGCTGAAGACTGTCAGTTGTACATGCAGATAAACTGATTTAGACAGTTGCAGTAGTGTTCAAGGAAAATCCAAGCAGATACAAAGCTTGCTTGGAATACTAGCAAAAACAGTGTTCCTTAGGCATAATGGGTTTAGTCTTATGAATTTTGTGAGGTTATAAAGAATTTTAACATTAAAATATTTTCTAAAGCATGATTCGGAAGAAATAATTCAGGAAATATATCTTGAATGTAAATCTAGTTTATGCAAGTCGAAAAGAGTTTGATTATCTTTCTTTCTTTTCTCCAAACCACAGCTTTTGTCAGGAGTGATAAGCCAAAACTCTTCAGGGGACTGCAAATCAAGGTGAGTAGTAACCTAACTTTGTTATTTGGGATGGTAGGAAGAAGTAAGCTTGGTGGAGACAGTCTTGTGGATTGTTCCTTATTTGGTGATCATGTAATCCTTTAGGAGAGGACATCTGTTCACATTGCCAGTATAAATCTGTATGAGTTCCTGCTGCTAATTTGGATTGGTTTATTGCTCAATAACTGTTTGGTACCAATTCTTTGTTGTTGTTGGAGTTTGGGATTTTTTTTATTTGTTGTTGTTTGGTTGGTTTTAATCCAAGAAAAAATATACTAGAAACCATAATCAATAGCAGATGGCAAATGAATGTGAGGAATACGTGTATTCTGTCCTTACTCCGTGGCTATCTTGGAATTACTCAAGTTTATGCTGCCATAGTTTCCTTTTCTCCTATTCTTTCCTCATTTTCTGATGGAGCTGCCATTTCCATACATTCAGTGATTCTTAGGGTTTTTTACCCCTTTCTCAGAATTTCCTTTCTATGTTCTATGATTCTGTTTTTTTCTTTATAGTCTTCAAAACTCCAGCTTTATAGAAATGCATATACTGAATGGTGTTTCTTATGACTTGCGCATAGGCAAAACTATAAACTGCACTGCCCTAAGCTCAAACAATCCTTTGGTTTCAAGATCTGGTGTAAGACTTCACCTTCCCCTAAAATCCTGTGTGAACTTCCAGTACTTCACAGATATATATCTTGATTCTCACATCTCCTGCTCCCATCTCTGTTCACTAAATGGCACCATCTGGAATCACTTCATAGCTATGCATGGCTGCAAGAAATTATTTGTCTTCTCAGCAGCAGATCCCATCCTAAACCAGTTTCCTCTGTCTCATGCATTTGTGTCTCTGCGTCCTCCAATTTCTTTCAAAAGCTTTCTCTCCTTCTGCATGTCTGACTGTTTCATTTTTATTTCAAATTTTGTAGCTGTATTGAACATTGAAGTGTTCTAGACTACAATAGGTATAGAGCATTACCCAAAAAATGGTGCAAATGGATCTGCATTTATTTTACAAGACTTTTGGAAAATGGGTTAGAGATGCCACTGGCAGCTACGTTAGCTCAGTAGGGTAAAGTAAAATACTCCTGGGGAAATCATTCCACCAACTTAAATGGTTAGAGCCTTCTAAAACTGTTAAAAGCTTTTATTTGCATTACATATTTTGTGACTTAGTGGGTCCTCAGAAGCATTAAAATATTATGTTACCAGCAAAGCCTAGCAGGCACAGATACAACACAGCAGAAAAGAATGTGATTATGTTAGAAATTGATAGTAGAACTTTGAGCTGTTAAAGGAACCAGAAATTTCTAAAATAGTAGAAAGGTTATTGATTATATGAGAAAAATCAGCTGCTTGATGCAAAAATCCAACTTTGGTAACTTAAAACAGTTGAAGTAGAATACGGTCTTTCAAAGCGAGGCTTACGGCATTTACCCTTGCACATGCTTTGGCTTGTGTAGTAGGCTAAGGAGAACAAGTAGATGTTTCACACACAGACACACTCTCTCATTTCTCTACTTCCCTCTTTGACACTAAATGCAAGTCTTAAGTCCAAACTGAAGCTGTTTCCTACCTGTTCTCTTTAAGGCAATGGATCTCAAGATAAACATTTACTGCCCTTAAATGAAATGTTTCAATTTCCTGTGAAATGAGGCCTCTTTGTCCCTTCTGCTTCCTTTTCTCCCACCCTCATTCCTTAGGACTAGTCAAGAAGGCATCTAATCCAGGGCTGCAAAGACTGGTGCTGGTGGAGGGTGCAACCTACAGCATCTCTCTCTCTTTAAAGCTTCAGTACGGTGTCTCCCCTGTTACCAGTTCTTCCTTTGCCTACACACACACACACAAACTCTAGCTTTGAACATCTACTTCTCCTTTGAATTTGCACAGTAGGTGAAAAAATATTGGAGAAGAGGAGGTAGCTACATAGGAGAAAATCTGAAAGACTGATCTCATAAGCTTAACTTGATTTTTATAGATGTTTTCTTCAAGAAGAGTAGAATATGTTGTTAAACGCTCTAGTAATGAAATTCATAAAATCAGAACAAAATACGTGGCACAGGAATATTTATAGCATTGAACATTGTCAGGAGCAAGTAAGCTGATCTGTTTGTTTTTTAAGAATTCTAAGCTTTAAAAAGCCAATGCTTAGGTTGATTTCTTAGTGCAAATTGTGTTGCCAAAGTTTGCCCAGAATACTCTGATGTAATTTAGTGCCCTGTTCTTAAGTATTCATACTTCGTGGTGACTCTTTAAACTTCTTGCTATTCTTCCCTTGACATCTTTTTAACTGATTTAAATCAGTTGAGGGAGAGGAGTACTGATATAGAGAATGCATGAGCAGCCCAAGGTAACTGACTTTTGTTTTTTTTTCATGCAGTATGTGCGTGGTTCTGACCCTGTACTGAAGCTGTTGGATGACAGTGGGAACATTGCAGAAGAACTGAGCATCCTCAAGTGGAATACAGATAGCGTGGAAGAATTTCTAAGTGAAAAATTAGAACGTCTATAAGTCCTTGCTTTCAGTTATCTCTCCTCTTCATGCTTTGTTGTGGTAATCTCAGATGAAGTTGTGCTACAATTGAAAAAACATTCCAGATTCTATATTAATTTTAAAATCTGTTGTGCTGTACGAAATATCTTGTAATTAGAAGAGGAAGCTTCAGCACACACATCTGACAAGCTGACAAACAGAATAGCTTGTCTTAATATATTTTGGCTGTTAGGCATTCATCACTAACAAAATGCTTTGTTTCAAAGTTAATTATGCAAATATCAGTTTGTTATAATTGGACTTTTTTTCACAAATGCTCTTAAAACTGAAGAGCTTCAAATAATTAAAATGATTACTGTGCTTTTCATCTGCTGCTGTTTGTAAGGAAGTCAGAACCAAACGTGATGTACTATCTTCCAAAGAAACTTGACTGCCAATGCCCTCTTCTCTTTTTTGTATTTAACTGTCCTTTTATATAGAAGCACTGTTATAGTATCTAGTTCACAGGTTTCAAAGCTGATGGAGGAACTCATGCTCTGGTACTGTGAAACATTTAGCAAGTACACTTTAGTGAAGACTACATAGAAAACCTCCAAGGTGTATGGAAGTCAGATGTCACGTGTGCTTTATGTTAAATGTTTTGCTCCAGAAAACATGAGAGAGAAGTCTTGAAAAACCTTTCTTTCTAACTTCCACAAGTTTATTGGAAGTCTGTTTATCAAATGAATTTATGAACTGTTCTTTTAAAATGTGTATTTTCTTTCTCAGTTGAAATCTATGTGAAGAGTGAATATAGACAGTATGTATGGTAAGGAGTCAAATCCATTATGACTTGTCAGGTTTTCTCCACTTAGAGTGAATAAATATGGTAAGCAAGAATAATGTGGTTTTTTCCTGAAGTCTAATTAGCAAATAAGTCACCCCTTTAGCTACTTCCTGCACAGTTTTGGGTAGGATGGGTGTTATTCTGTGGCCTAAATTGGTACTTAGTTTTTCTCTTCATATGTAATTTTATATCTCAAGAAATTTCTCTACAATTTACAGATTTTATTCCCAACTTTTGAGAAGAATCATCAGCTTCATAGCAGAACAATAAACTTGAGACTGAGACCGCACTAATTATCAGAAGTGATACACTAAGGTGATTCTTTAGGCATAGCCTTCTCAGTTTTTACTCCTGAAATATTCTCACAAACTCTTAGAAGGTGCGTACAGCTGGGTCACATGATATCATCCTCATTGTGCTCACTTTCACTCTTATCCTTGTGCCTCTCACTCCTGTCCCTGTAGAGCCTGCTGTTCGTCTCCCAGGTGACTCAGTGTGGGACAGCCACAACAGTGGTCACCACTCTCGTAGAGAATACATAAAAAGCACAAATTTCTGCAGCTTATACTAACTTATCACTCAAACACGGATTAGTTCCTGGGACATATGATGTGTTAGTCAGCAGATGAGCTACAACCAAAATATGTGGCATGACAACCCACTGTTTTGGTAGTAAAAATGTGCTGCCATCCACTGGTCTTTTAATATACTGACTCTATCCCATACTTCTCCTTCTTGTGTTTGCCAACAAGGCATTTCAGTTTCTGTGTGGATGATTTATTGTGCTGTTGTAGCAGAATATTTTAACCTCGTCCTTCTCTCCAGCCTCAGATCCTCTTTACCACTCAAAGGAGAGATAGTTTGCTTCATTTGATATTTACCAAATACTGCTCTCAATATTTCCTTCCTCTTCCTCCTTAATATGATGGCCAGTGGGTTTTAGACCTTCAGCCTCCCAGTCCTTTCCATGTCTTCCTACTTCTAGCCCACTATTTCCCTACACAAACTTCCTCTTCTAACACCAGGTCCTTCACTCCTGCTCTTGCTTGTCTTTCACTGAAGCAAGGAACTTACTCTTCTACCAGGAGATAACCGTTCTGCAGCGGAGAAGGATGACAGGCCAAAGAATTTCTCCTCCAGCGTAACTGGGTTTTATGACTGCAGTCCCAGTACTATTTCTGCAGCCTCCTGCCATTCCTAGTACTGGTTCTCACTTATTTTCATCAAGAAGACTGGAAATGATTTTTTCTCTCAGTTTTCTTCCTAGGTTCCTGATTTGCTGATTCCTATTCTACATACTAATCTTGCCTTGTAATACAAATATTTATTCCCTTACCTTAAGAGCATGGACAAAGTACACCCCTGTATTTCCCCACATGTAGGAACACGTCAGGACTCTTCCATGATTCTGTTACTGAGCTATTGAGCCCTGAGCCTGCTCAATCTGTTGGCCTCTAGCAACAGCCTAATGCTGCTTGACCTGTTGACTATTCTGCATCCTCTTCTTGATGTGTCAAATTCAAACTGTCCTTGCTTTAGTCTTTCTCATTCTACCCTTTAGATGATAACCAGATTCTTGGCTCTACAGACACATGCTAGAAACCTTTAACATTCTGGCAGAAATGAGCTGGGCTTTGTGCTGAAGGACACAGTTGGAGCAGGGAATGAATTCTTCTGGAAATTCTTAAGTTTCTATTTATCAGTGTGGGAGTTTTTACCTCCAGACTGCAGCTGTGAAAATTCATAGAACTCAAAAGGTTATTTTGGCTTGTGGCAATTAACTACACAAAATGCAAGGTTTAAAGCTCTCGTTTAAAAAGGAAGTGATTCATTTTTACTTAAAGCCCTGATAAGCACCCAGTACTTCATGAAAGGCATTCACTCTGATTTATGTAAGAATTGTTTAGTCTTATATAATGCTCTTGTTGTGCCAAATTTTGAGAGAGTTAATGAAAGGAAGAATAAAAGCAGCAAGCATGCATGACTGAGTTGAAACATGAAGTGTCCATCTACCCCTCCTGTGTTTTTAGAAGGAAAAAAAAAAAAAAGTAACCCATCTTGCAGCAGAGAGTATCAGTGCTTTTAAAAAGAAGAAAAAAGTGGTGTACATTCCATTTTGCACATAGATATGAATTGGAAGTACAGTGCACAAGTGACTTGTAAGAGTTTCCTGGGTACCTGCTTAGTCATAGATTCCCACAATGTGAATCAGGACAAAGTTACGGTAGCCGGCAAAAACCTCTTTCAGAGCTAAGGGAAACCTTCCAGCAGACATTAAAATAATGGAAAGAAAGTATTCAAATCAGTCTGTGGTTATTGTTTTATCATGTAGATAGAACAAACAGCCAGCTTAATGAAGAGCTCACACAAAGTGTGTGTTCAGAAACCTGATGTGCTTTAGCCACTTTAAGTAAATGGTCTTTGAAATTTGCCAAGTGTTCCTGAGAAGACTCCTCAGATACTAAAATGCAGAATATTTATATCAAAAGCAGCTAACAAAAGCACCATCTTCTGAATTTGTGTGGTTTTCTTGAAGTTCTGAACTGTTAAGGCCCAACCCAATTACTTTGTAACAATTTTGCTGTCATGTCCAAGAGGAAGAGCCCAAGGGACAAGATAGCCAAGGAGACAAAGAACAGATGCTGACACATTGTGTTATTGGACACCTGTTCAGAACAGCAGCTTCCCTCCCCAATGCACTCGTAAAAAGTCTAAGCAGGGGAGCTGGAGAGTATTTTCAGTAATTTTTTTCCCTTATCACCTGTAATAAAGGATGGACGGAAGGAAACACATGATCAAATTACTCATCTAGTGAGCTCAGATAGCAGACAAACTACGGAAGCAGTCAGTATTCTTGTATTTATTGACTTGAATAGCCCGTGTTCACCTGGTGCCATGCTTCCTATCTCAGAGTACCTGATTATGTTATGTTTTGAAACAGATTGCTGATGCTGAACGAGGCTGATCAGCTTTGTTGCTCTCTGAGAAGTAAGGTATCCAACTATGTGTTTCAGCTGCACTGAAAGCCTTACATACAGCAGCACTTGTGTCCGCTGACACAGAAGTTAAACAAAGCTTCTGAACACTGAGAAATGCAATACATCTCTCCACACTTCTCCTACTAAGGCAACCAAGATCAAAAGAGTTGACCATGATTTACCCTTGCCTCAAGCAAGCACTTCTTTTGAATTACAGCTCATTTTGTCTGCTCCCTGGCCGTGTTGTCAAGCATGTTTGTTTCAAAGCAGCACAGTGGTCCCAGATGACCTAGGCAGCCTAATGCACAAGCTTCAAGTTGACAGTAGTGACATCCATATCGTCATACGGGTATTCCTACCAGTATTAGTTTTCCTTGAAAATACACAGCACACATTTTACAGGGACCCGGTACAAAGCTGTATTAATGACATCAACTGTCCATCTTTCGGAAGTTGCTAGCAATATTAGTATTTCGTCCTGACAGCCTGCTGAGGCCCTGTAGAGATTAAACATTTTGTACAAAGGGAATTGATCCTGGTGCACAGGATTTCAGTTAGTGTTGTAGATCCTCGCCAGGATGAGCACTTTCGTGGTCGTGGTAAGGTTGAGGTCTGTACCACATCAGAGATAGGTAAGAGCACATGTGCTTTTGGAAGTATAAACCACATCTTCGCTACAGTGTGCTGCAGCTGCACCTTCAGTGCTGCTTGTCTCCCGGACAAGTCCACTCTGCTTTCAGACTGAGATTAAGTCCAGGTCACTTGACTAGGCAAAGCTACGCTGCTAAGGAGGGGTCTTGAGAACAGACAGACATCTGTTTAATGAATAGTAGGTGTAGGTGGCTCATGGTGAAACACCTGAGCCTCTTACTTGCGCAGCCAGGCTCTAACCTGGAGTTTCCAGTCAGACCATATGACTCTTTATGCTGCCAGTTTGTTTTTTCCCTTCCTGGGTCTGACAGAGCAGAGCTGTAATAAGGTGACGAACCACAGCTTCCTGCCACTCCCAGCCCTGAGAGAACAGCCACATTCACACTCCAGCGTTGAGCCATGCATGCCCCAAACTAAGCAGCCGTGTCTCCAGAGCTGGAGTCTTGCTAATGCTTTTATTAGATTATCTGCATTAGTCACAGAGTATCTAGTTTTATGACTTTTCACTTCTGAACTCCGCCGCCCCCTGCACCACATGCATCCCTGGGAGCCTGGCCAGGCTTTCCCTGTGCGGAGTGCTCGGCCTCCCTGCACAGGGTCACCTTCAGCCTCGCCAAAATCACTGTGCCAAAGAAGATCCATAACCTGATTTTCCCTGTGGTGTGGAATGGGCAGAGGTGTGTCACCGCTGTGGGACACAGAAGTTAAACAAAGCTTCCGAACACTGTGACCCCCTACCTCAGCCTGGACCTCTGCCATCCTCTGGAGCTTGTGCTGGCACCATGTTCCTGTCACATCTGAGGCCATGGCCTGTCAGACAGCAAATCTGGAGAAACTAAATCAAAGCGGAGCTTTTACTTCTTAATCCTGGCTGCAAAGATTCAGAATTTCCTGAAGGAAAGCACGGCAGCTGTCACCGGCCCTCAAACAGATTTGCCAGGCCAAGACCTAAACCTTACAGATCATTTCTGCATCACTGGAACAAAAGGTGGATCCTGCTATCAAGCAGAGCACATACCACCGTGAAACAAATAGCAGAGGACATTTGACTCCTGCACAAGGAGGTGCGTGTATCCGACTCCTGAGCAGGCAGCGCGGCCCTGCTGCAGGCTGCCCGCCGCCATCTTGGCTGCCCTTGCCCAGCGGCAGCACTGACCGCGCAGAGGGGGCTGCTCCCCGCAGCAGCCGAGGACAGCGGGTCGTGCCAGGCTGACAGCCACCAGTTTTCCTAAGCCAATTCTGTCTCTTGTGAGCACATTCCTACGGTGATCTGAGAGACAGAATCATGTAAGGAAGCAGGTGTAAGAGTAGGCTTTTCTTACTTTAAGTCTAAAGGGCAGAGTCAACTGTTTTCATGTGATCTAAAGTTCACCTGCAGATAAGAACTGCTGTCATTACCCGATAAATTCTATACATAGAAAGGCACATACATGAATGGCCCTGCAGTGAAGTGTCTGAGCAACAAGTTGCCTGTTCCCAGCCTTCTCTTGTTCATGCACCAAGTAACACCCAAAAACCTCACCCCTATGGACAAAGAGCCTTCCAAGTGGTAGAGCCTGCCAGCATACCACGAAGCAGGTCTTCTGTTGACATAGGAGCATAGTATGAAGATACTGGCATTTTAAGTGGGTTTTAAAGTGTGTTAGCGTTGGTAATTGTCTCTGAGGAGAAGAGAGGCTGGTTTCCTATGTGTCCAATGCCAGTGCTTGTGAGACAAGCCAAAGTTGTGATCTTGCTTAAAGCAGTATCATTTCAATAATAACTTTAAAACTTGGGTAGAAATTATCCAAGCTCAGAAAGCTGTAAGACTTCCTAAGAGAGTTGTTACTGCTCTTTAGTGTCACTGACCACCTCTGTCTACATTAGCATAGCACAGAGGGAGAGATTACAGAGCAAAAGAGCTGGTGCTGAGAATCCAACATTACATAATAGCACATTCCAGGTGTGCTCCTAGGAAACATCGCTCACGTTCTTTTCACATTAAAGAAATCCAGACCACATACTCCAAGACCAGTGACACGAACAAAAGCACACTAAACAAGGACAACTGGGAAATTCACATCAAAAGCACACTCTCGTGAACCAAATTACTAATGCAGACAATCAAACTGTGTCCCTTTCCAACTCTACAGTCTAAGTCTCCCTTCCTCTGAGCACAGCCATTTGAGAAAGAACAGCACCTGATCTCTGCAGATATACAGTTAAGGATGGACATAATTGTCACCACTGTTCATGATCCTATTGAGTGGTTTTACAACTATATTTAGCACATTTGTTATGCTGATATTTGCTGCAGAATGGACAGGTTGTCAAACAACTACAGTAATCAACACTGAGACAGAATCAGCATTTGTCAGCAGTGCCAGAGTGGGCTACAACAACACACTGTTCTCCACTTTTTTTTTCAATATGTTTACCCCTGCAAAGTGGCTAGCACTTAACTCATCCAGCAAAGACCTTACAAATATACTAAATCTGAATGGATAAACCATCCCACTCACATAGGCACATTTAAAAGGTTTGCTGGATTCGGACTCTTAAGTATACTACACCTTGCACATGCAAAGAACAGAGACATCACCTTTTTTTAAACCAGAGCAAATAAAGGTTAGATTGAAAATATGCAGTGTAAACTGAGAGCAGTGCAGTGGAGCACAGAGACCAATGCCCCTGGCTCCAGTCCTCTACGGTCAGAGCAGCAGTAGCCTACAGGGGCTGTTGGGACAGAATGCGTCTGGAAATGTCCAGCCTAGGAAGAGCTACCATCTGCACAAGTCTCACATCCATAGTGATCGAAGTCTCCAGGAGGATTAAATGAAACTACCTGCACACCTGCTCAATATTCATCTGGCTCCAAAACTTAAATATCTCGGCAAACTCTGCAATGCTTTAAAGACATCAAGCTATCAGTCTAGCCCATCACACCCTATCCATGAACTCATATTCAACCAGACTCCCCTCTTTAATCTTAACCAGCTTCCTTATTTATTCCATCAGCCATTCCATGCCAAATTTAGTTGAACGCTATTTATCTTTAGACATGTCTTTAAATAAAAATTTTTAAAAGTGTGTGATCTACAGACTTTTTTTACAGGATTAACACAATTATTCAAAAGCTGTATGTTCCGCCCTTGTTACCACAGATTTCTCCAAACCTCTCAGCATATTAGCAAACACAGGCTACCTAATGACCCTGACTGGGATTGCAACTGAAACCACAGGGTTTCCGCTGCACACTGACCAGTGGAGTTTGTACTTTGGTTTTCTAATAATTCATTTGTCACCATCCATAGCTCTATAACCTCTTCCCTTCTTGCTCACCAATAACGACAGGGTTTGAGCCTATCTGGGAAGCTGTACGGAAGAAGAATCTGCACTTCCAAGAAGCCATCTCCTGCTGCACAAATGGTTCAGAGAAATTTTGGACTCGAGTAGTACAGCAAAGGAGCAGTTCTGGTGGAAGCGGGACTCACTTTTTGGTTCCTGTCCTTCACAGATGCAAACTCAAGTGCTACCAGCTGTGGGAGCTCAGTCAAGTGCAACTTGGAAAAGCCTTCCAGTAGCCATGGTAACTTGTAGATCTTCACCTGCTGCAATAGTCTCTGTATACTGCTTTTCAGGTAAATACTCTTGTCTCTACAAGTATCTTAATATTAAAATCTACAAATCTAAAAAAGTTAGAAAGCTTTGAACTGACAGGAAAAACAATCTGTATTGACACTAGCAATTATTCTATAAGCACAGGGCAAATATGTCTGTTCTGATCCAGGTTGGACCCTGTCTACTTCTGTGTTCCCCAAGTGACATACATCTTCTTACAACTGGTGCTAAACAATTGGTTTTTTTAAACAGGTTGTCCAAGAAACAAAGCAAAATGGAAGTTTGGGTAAATGATAAAGTAACGTCAGAGTCTTCCTTCAGGACAAGTGAGAAAGGATTCTATCTAAAACTTTTTTTTTTTCCTCCTGCCATTAATACATGTGAGCACAGCCCTTGAGAGGTCATCTCTGAGCCAGCCCTTACAGGAGGATATGACTAAGGCACAAGACATCAGGAAATGGCTCAATTACCATATCACTAAGACAACCGGATGATTCATCCCTCATTTCTCTGCTGCAGTTCCTCCCAGGTAAACAGAGACAATGACACTCACCTTTGTAAAGGAAGCTTATGTTCAGCAATATGGAGGCATTACACTGAAAATACTGAATAGTTTCTCTGCAGGGGGAACAGGACTAGAAACCTAGAAACTCTCCTAGATGCTTAACACCAATGCTATTTCCACAGGATGACATGTAAATGTTGATGTGGGAAATGTGAAATCAAGCCTCAGTGGCACTGGCCTTTCCCAAAGATGCATAAAACAACCCCCTAAAATCTCCAGAAAGGGGATTTCAACATTTCAAAAACTCCTAACATAGAAAATAACCCTCTATTTGTGAGACTCCTGATGTATATCAACATCACTGTTAAGTAGCTAAAATTAAAAGCAATTTAACTCGGAGAAGTAGAATTGGAAGATTATTTCTGGTTCCAAACATTTCTCCTTTTGAAGAAGCAATTTCCTACCACATTATTCCAGTGCCAGTACTTTCGCTTCTGCCTGTAACTGTGTAAAGACATTTTAAAGCTTTAATTCATTTCTGCAGTTCTAAATAGCTTCTCTTAGTTGCTCATGTCAAACACCTATTTCATGTTTTTTAAAAATTTATAAAACAATTCTGTGCTGTCAGGAGGAAAAAATTTCTTAGCATTCAGATTATTAACTGCATGCAAGCTCCCCATGCTAATGTGCTCCCTATCGTTCACTTCTGACAGGAAGCTATTTATAAAAGGCATAACATTCACACAGTAATTTAGTGTTTGCATTCACGGTACATTTTCTTGCCATTCCCTCAGTTAAGGTACAGAATTCACCAAGCTATCCGATTTGTTTCGAAGGGTTTCTCACTGCCAGATGCCATCCTGAATGCTCCATGTCACTGAACAACGGTAAGGGCAGTGGCATAGAAGATGAGTGAGGTTGCATCTGTCAGCTTGACTGATGTCTTTGCATTTTCACCAAACACAAATTTGCAAGGCCAAGTGAAACGAACAAGCCTGCAATGTACTGCCTTGTACTTCCATTAATTGGTTACAGCCCATTATGTTAGAACATTCCCAGCTAGGAATTCTACTTAAAGAAAAAGGAAACAGATCAGGATTGCACTGCAGGCCAAGATTAGCAAGGATTTTCTGCAATTCATAAATTCTTAAAGTGAATGAAGTGGAGCAGAAAACTAAAATGGTTTCATGTAGGTCTGAAATATAGGGATTCAACTCCAGTCTCACAGGACGGTGTAGACCAGGGGTCCTCAAACTACGGCCTGAGGGCAAGATACAGCATTCTTTTTCCTGTTTTTTTGTGCACTACTACAAATAAAATATGTGCAGTGTGCATAGGAATTCGTTCATTTTTTTCCAAATTATAGTCCGGCCCCCGACAGTGTCTGAGGGACAGTGAACCGGCCCCGTTTAAAAAGTTCGAGGACCCCTGGCGTAGACCTTGACTCTAAATATTTGCCAGTCCATGGAAAATAAGACAGCCTAATTCTGCAGTCCTTGTTTAGACAGCATTTGTGACCATAGTGCCAGAAAGGCAATGACTAACTTTCCATCACCCCACAGAGGGACAAACATCATCTACTAACTCTCACTGGAGATTTTGTTAAGACGTCAGGACTTCGTTTATTTATGGCTGATGGGGCTTTGATAACTCTATTCCCTTTCCCAGAATTTTTATTTCAGACCAGATGACTGCCCAGCCCTCTAAAAGACTAGCTTTGAATTGGGATAAGGGAAGCCACAAACATGTTATCATCAACTGATTAGACATTTAAACATTGAATCCTTTTGCTCTTAAATTGAATGTGGAATTGCATGGCTAGGGGGAGACATTCCACAAACCTGAAAGATGGATTAAAAGGTACCAGGTTGCACTGCAGAATTTCACAGGGCTTCACAAGCTTCCACTGACAGTCTCAATCTCCATTTTCAGGGAACTGAAAGTCTGTTTCCCTTTATGCTCAAATATTTTGTGCTGAATATAAATGGAAGTCTTTCAGTGATTACCAGCATTATGCTATAGAAGTTCTACACAAAGTAGAGTCCTTGGTATATTAAACCTCAAATTTTAGCATCTACATCTTAATATTTAAAGGTATAATGACTTGCAAAGATTATGAAGCAACTGATATCCTTAGCAGATTCTGTTAGGATACCTTGAGTAGTATCTGGTATTTAATAGTACCGTGTAATTACCAGTACCTGGACTCAGCATATATTCTCAAATACCAATGCTTCGAAGGGAACATCATTATAATGTCTGGGTTGTTGCCGAGTCTAAAAGCCAGATGGAGAGATTGCTGGCGGCAGAAACTTGTTGCTGCAACCAAGCAATCATGACCATAATCTTCTGGCAAAAGCAGCTACATTCATTGTACTTCTGACGCTTATTTTGTGGCATGACTGACTGAGACAACAGTAAAAAGCATCGTCATGGGGTATTAAAATGACAACTGGTGTTAAAAGTGGCTCTATGGATGCATCAGTGCAACTACTAAGGATGGACAGAAAACATTCGTCAGACTCACAGACTGCACTTTAATGAAGCTGGCCTGGTAGAAAGCATTCTTTTAAGAGGAGACTGAAAAGGCCAGATGTAATATATGAAAATCCATATTCCACACAGATGCACCAAAGTTGCACACAGAACATCAAGCTTTTGTATTGCTAATTATTTTGAAGCACTATAGAGGCAAACTGACTACTTTTCCATATATTATCACACCTACGCTCCTTGAATACACCTCAGGTCACTCTTGCACAATCTTCCAGAAAGAATCAAGCACTCAGGAATTAATTTATTTCTGCTTAATCTCATTGAATCTATTGATGCCTTTTAATTCCCCAATTAAGCCCTTAAAGTATTATTGATAGCAGAACCAAAACAGTTTTAATGTTACCTCTTCCCTGGGCCAGATTTAAAAGTGTAATTGTCATGTGTGATTCTTCTACTGTGAACAATACAGCAATTTGCAATTCTGAAGCTGCATCCTGTGGCCAGACGTAGGGTGCAGTTGTACAGCTACTTGCATCCAGGCAATTCAAGCTACAACGACCAAATGTATTTAATCTGAATCACTCCTCTATATTCTGCCAATGTTTTGTTTCAGAATACACCTATACTTTTGTATCACTGAAACTTTCATCACTACATGATTGCAATGACAATATTAAAAATTCTTCAAAGAATTGTCATTGCAAACAAAGTTGCTGATCAAAAGCAGTTAGCTAAGAACCTGGCACCAGTGTTCTCTGAGAGCCCAAGTGGACTTCTGCCAATGTTATATCTTCCACAAGGAGAATAATTTCCTTCTCAGTTGAAGGAATTTCCTTCAACAATTCCTACTCAAATAAAATATACTGGAAGTTAAAAAAAAGAGAAAATATTTCCCTCCCTCTATACTTTTAATCTTTTTAAAGACTTAAAAATCTACTAGATATGAAACACTAAAGGGTCCAATGTTTAGGAAAAACTTATATTATTTGCAAATAATACTACCTTTGTTAAAATTTTTTTTCCTTCCCACTTAAAGGAGGTTCTCTTGCAAAACAAAAAAGTGTAACACTAGTTGAATCCAATTAGAACATGACAACAAACTTGCATAAGAATTGTGAGTGCACATTTCCATTAAAACCTATAATCTGAGCAAAGGTATGCTCATCTGTAGAACTACTTAAATGTAGAGGGACAATGCCTATTTGGTTAGCAAATCGCAATGCTTAATTTAACAAAGGCTGATTTGCAGTTGAAAGAAGCTTAATAATTACTAATCAAACTGAATTAGCCTCTTTTCTGGAAAGCTATTAAAGGGAAAAAATACACGGCAAGATTAGAAACAAGTCAGAACATGTGTCACTAGTTTGTGTCAATCCACCTAGGTGCAGTTTAAAATCTCAGCATGCTAGCAATTTGCCTTAGATTTTCAAGAGAGAAAACAACCATTTTCATTTTTCAAAGGAGATTAAATGCCCCGGTTACTCAGCAGATAGTCACATATGCCTCAGCACAGCTGAGCTCCACAAGCATTGGGAACAGAACCATACGGACTTCTTCAAGGTTTACGTTTCACTTCTGGTTTTGGTTATTCAAATAATGTGCATTACACCTGCATCAGTTCACAATAAGTTTATTTTATGTGAAGAAAAGCTTTGCCATTAATGAAAAATTTCAGTAGAAAACAGTACCTCCTACTTTCAGTCTAGATTACTCAAAAGTAGAAGCTTGTATTAGTGAAAACTTCAGTAGAAACAAATCTGTAGGAAACATGTTCTTGGCACATGAAGTAAAAGCTTTAAACACATTAAGTTTGAATAGAGTATTTACCATGCAACCATGCTGGCAGAAAGGCCAGTTTGTAATGGCTGGTATTTGTCCCTCAAGACAATAACATGGAAGACACTTAAACCTGCTTACATAACGTTAATTGTATATAAATATGGTGTCGCCATAATTGACAGTCTTTATTGAGGCCAACCATTTAGTTTAGCAGTTCTAAATAAGTAATAGGCACTTTGCCTTTCTGATTTCCCCTTTCACCCATCAGCCAGTCTGAATCCATTCCAGGGATACTGTACACTGTTATCACCTGAAAAAGAGAAACACATTATTATAACCTTTACTTGCCTGTGAAAAAGTTACAGTCTACCTTCCTTGGATTTCCAAGCTCTTAGAATTGAGATTAATCAAGTTAATTAGAGCATTTAATACGAACATCTATGGAACATAATCTAGTGCTCATAAGAATTATTTCACTGTCCCATGGAAAAGAAGTAGATACAGTAGCATATTTTAAAGTCCCTTTTTTTTCCTGATGAAATTCTATTCATTACTCTTTACTTTCTATTATTTTTTATCTATAAATCTTGTATATCACCATCAACTTTAGCAGGCAATCTAGAAGAAAATTCACTGGATCTTCAAGTGCATTGATGGAAAGATAGATGGTGTTGATGTGCTACAACTTAGAAGCTGTGGCCTAAGATTTTCTGTTAAGTCACTGTCTCGATAAGAAAAAATAAATAAATAAAATATTTCTATTTAAGTAATGCCATTTAAGAACAAAAAAAATCTGAAAACTTTTTTGTGGATGCTCTTGGTCAGAGCTGAACTACAGTCACATTACCAGGTTGAACTCTGTTCTGGCACCCTGCTTCACTGTGTATCTCTGCTAGCTTTGTAGAGACTCTCTGACTTAGTGCAACTGAATTGGAACAGGAGTAAACACAGCACAACTACCACCATCAAAACAAGAAGTAGTTGTATTCTTACAGTCTTCACAAAATGCAATGTTTAATGTTTGAAAGATTAATTGTATTGATAACGGTGCTAAAGGAGTGGTAAAAAAAGTAGACAGCAGAATTGCATCTTGATTATCTAACAAATATTCTTGCAAGCTCTGCTGGTGTAACAAATGTTAATTCTCACTATAGAATATTAGGGTATATAGGTATAGGACAATGCTCTAAGAGTACTAAAAAGGTTTAAGTAAAAACAAGAGCCACACAGATTTCTTGATGTAGCATATCTTAACTAGCTAGTGACAAGCATTCTGATCTTACTTGTAAATGACCAAGGTACACAGAAAATTCTTACCTCATCTGCAAGTAGTGATAATTCACTGCTGTTTGCAGCATCGTAATCATAAAGAACTCTAGCCTTCCTGCTGCCACTTGATGACTTCAGTTCACTGATGCCTGAAGTAACTATGGAATTGCTTACTGAAGGCAATGAAGCAGAGGCTGAGGCCAAGACTGAGGGAGCAGAAACACTCTGCACAGGAGCTGAGGAAGACTGGTTATTGTTAGAGAGGAAAGTAGATGGAAAGCTGTGGGAGAAAAACCGAAAAGACTCCTGAGTGAATCAGTTCTCCGTGCCTAAATTAGCATTCTTGCTTTTGTCAGCTGCAGAATAAATACCAGCAGACAGCAGTAATAGAGTAGCACTGATACTCATATAAACCTAAGTAAAGATACTTGTTCCTGACCTGTAGTATAAATCAAACCAATATGATTTAAAATACTGCCACCTTAAAAAAACCGTGGTAACTGCCTCTTAAAAAAAAAGGCAAAACCAAGAAAGTACTGTAGGTTAGACTTAATTCAGACTGTATTTTAACAAACATTTCTTTTGACAGCTCTGCCAGTAGCCTCTGCCTCCCCCTGCTCATTCCTCAGTTATGTGGCTACACAAAAGATTGTGCTGGTGAACCAGATTAAGGAAACTAAATGCAGGTTGAAAACACAGCCTCCCTCTGAAAGAAGGAAAAAAGCCCACAGCTATTTTTGTAATCTAAATCAGTTAATTGATTCAGCTAACTGCATGCTGTAAAACAAAAACGTTCGTTACACTAAAGATGAACTTATATCAACTTAAGCCCCTCCTTTCTAGGTCAGGCTGCTGCTTGTTCTGTGCCAGCTTAGTGCTTGCCAGACCCTTCCATGAAGTCAATTCAACTCATTAACCTGCCTGGAAAAAAATAAAAGGGGGGGGGGAATAGTAGAAGATTATAAACTTTTTTTAAGTTAATGAGCTGAACCACACAAAACTGTGATGAGAGCCAGAGGAAATACAAGCGAAAGGACAGAGTAACACAGCCTGAGAAGTGGAAAGAGCAGAAAAGAGAGAAAAGAAGCAAGAGATTTGGGGGCTGCAGCATAGGGGGAATGGAACGGCATAGGGGCAATGATGAGCTGTGAGATTGTCTAATGTCATGCTGCCCTACATCCTGGGGTGCAGTTCCATGGCAGATTAAACTTTATTTCACAGTTGATATAGTCATTCTTTGACCCTTTTCTGTCTTACTTTGTTCCCACGCTCACCCGATTCTACCTTAAAAGCAGGTCAATGAAGGTTTTGAAAAGTGGCAGAGCCAATGCAGTGAAAAAGGATCAGCAAGTAGGAGTGAGACAGTCAGGATGACGTGGAACTGTAGCTGCACTTCCTCCCATTCTTTTGACCATTCCACACATCAATCAGTCAGTCAATTCCCACAGAACTTTCCTCATCAGTCCTTCCACATGATGCTTTTGCATTAACACCTGGGATGTGGACATATTATCCCTCCATCCCCCTTTTCTTTTGCCTACTCTTTTAACATAATGACATCTACTCATATTGTGTGCATGAACCTGTCAGAAAACACAGTGTCATCTCATCCCTTACCACCTATGCTCCCCAGTTCAGTTCTTGAAGATGCAGTTCAGTAGCAACTTTAACGATGTAAATCAAGATCAGTATATTCCTACACTCATGCCTGCAGCATTATAGGTGCTCATAATAAGAGGAGCTGGTTTTGGGAGCTGATGCGGGTACAAACTAAATCTATCAACGTGGTGACTAATTCTTGGATCATGTGGCTGTGAACATAGGTGGAATTAAGGCAGCTCAAATCTATCAGATGCAGCAGTACTGCACACAAGTTTCCAGTTTCACACTACACTTAATCCGGTAAATTTACAGTGCCACCAAACAGGGTGGACCCACTCACCTACCCCTTTTTTTGCACAAATATTCATTCTCTGTCATTTGAGTCACATCTAGCAACCTGTTGCTTTTGAGTTGACTCAACAATCTGATCTAACAAAAATCATCAAAAAACTGCTAACTTTTCATCAGAACAGCTTGTTAAGCATGTTCACCTTGCAGTCATGCAGTTGTTGGATCTGACTGGATGGAAACAGTGGGAATATATTGTGAAGGACAGAACTAGCCCCTTTACAGCTGGACTGAACTGCATACAAAAATTCAGTAGACTTTCAGGAGACTATTGTGAGTCCTGTTAGCAGTTTACCACTGTCATATGGAGGAAGTTCCACTTCGCCCTCTGGCTTACCTTGACCTCACTTGATGATAAAGAGCTGGCTCAACTCACCAAGAGATTGCAACTCCACAAAAAAAAAGTGGGGTTTTTTTGTGTGTTTGTTCAGTTGTTATGTTTTTTCATTTGCCAGATTAGCTTTTCAAACCAGTTTACTATGTTCCCTGAGCAAATCAAGTGAGTAGAACAAAGGGAGGAAAAGCTAGACCCCACGTTTTTGTAGGGATACATCAGCTGTGCCTCACCACGTACTACTGTTTGATTAGTTGGCAGAGGGTTTTAATTTTAGATGACAATCAGCTGTTTCTTAATATTGCTAAATTACTGTTTAGTTTACTGCTAAACCTGTTCTCTGTTAACACAGTAATTACTTGTAAACCATTCTGCCCAGTTCAAAGGGTCACTGTTTTGTAGAACTAGTGGAAAAGCAAGCCAAAGCTTTATAACCACTCTGTCAATGAGGAAGCACTAAGTCTCACTTCTGCAAAGCCTTATGTAGGCGTGTTACTGGAAAGCTTCAGCTATACAGAGGTTGGTTGGGATTTTTTAATTTTTTTTTTAAAACACTTGAGTAGCAGAAGTTTCACAGCTTGTAGAGTAGGGGACTAGTAACAGGTAATCTGAAAAAATAACGACACCAAAGCTTAGGCTTGGCTGTCAGGGAAGAAAATTCAGAGCAAAAGCAATTATCAACAAGAACAAAAAGAAGAAAAGCAGCCAAAATACCAGGATATTTGAAATAGATTTGTTTAGTTAATTCTGAGGAACTAAAACAAAACAATTGGTTTTAACCTGTGAGATTTGATTCTTTCACCAGCCCCACGGGAGGGGGAAGCCTTAGAGAGATAAGCCTTAGAGAGATAAGCAGCTGGTGCTGCCTTGAAGAGAAACATCCATAAAACCATGTCTATTTTTATAAAGAGAACTGAGTACAAGTTTTGCCCCCACCTTCTCTACAGCTGACCATGGAGAATACATCAGGAAAATCAGTGCTCAGCTCTGGAACTTGAACAGTCTCAATCTGAACTGGGTTAGGGTTTATGCATATACCTCTACTCTTGAAACCTGGTTTTGTTTCAAGCAACAAACTTTCTCACTTAGAGTCTGAACACCTTTGGTCCACCAACAACCTCAAAACAAAAATAAGTCTCTTACAGCTCTCAGCTTTCATATGAGAGTATGGCACCATGTCATTTTTAGATGTGAGAAAAGAACACGCGTAATTCAGCCCTATACATCCCTTGTTAACCAAGGGAGCACTGGCAAACACTGCCAAAATCTAGCTGAGCTGCCTGAGCTATTTATTTGGTATTATATCTGCCTACATGTAACAAAGGAAGAACACTGCACATCCTGCTCATCTGTTTGTTTAATGCAAGTGCTATGCAACATGTGCCTATAAACAGAGGAACTCTTCCAAAGCAAGGAGTGCAATTGGAGATCCTGTCCCGCTGCTCTCTGTTACAGTTCAGTGGGACTTCCTTGCACAAGGAAGGAAGGACGCACCCAAGATTTAATACCATTACTGGTTTAATCCACAAAAGCTGAGAAACTTCATTTGGCTGTTTGATGCATTTCAGATTTTGCAGATCTTCCATGCTTTTGGTCTTCTAGCAGTCATAGTAATTTTGTCAAAAATACTAACCAGATCACAGCCACAAAGTTCATCCTTCTGTTTTCCTAAAGGCTGTATTTCCTTCAAATATACTTTTTTTATATACCTAGTAGCAGCTTACACAAATTTTAAGCAAAAAGACAGCTCTTCTGGACATGCTACACATCCTAAAACAAGAGATGTTAAAGAGGAATATGTTGTTCCTGTTTCTCCTAAGCACAACACCTTTAACCTAGGGCATTATGCTTAAAGCTTTCCATTTGGTAAATATACTAGAATAAGAGTACAGTTTTTAAAAAACTTCCTCTCAATATACTTGGGTAAATATACTTCACTTAATTTCTGATTTAAGAAGCACTTGTCCTTAATCCTGTAAATGTTTCTTTTCAAGCTTTATATTCTACAACTTGCATTTATGTGCTACCAAATTTTATAGTTGAATACTTCCTTCGATGGCATGTAACTTTAAATACATAACTTTGTTTTAAACCACAGTTTTAAAGACTTAAAAAAAAATAAAAAATCTTTAAACTATGCATTTAAACAAACTGAGGAAAGAAAAATCAAATGCCACAGGAAGTTGCAAGTCAGGAAAAGGACAAGACTCAAGAACACTTTGGTTTTTACTTCCTTGTCATCAAAAACAAACAGAGATGTTTTATAGAGACAGTTATTTAGAACACACACTACAGTAAGCTTCTAAGAACAGACAATCCTTCAATGCCTATGCTCACCTAAATAACATGGTCTGGTATACCTCCAAGAAAGGCTGGTTTGTGAAGAAGAATTAAAATAGAGAAACTTTATGAAAAGTAAGTATGTAGACCTCTTTACATCACCACCAATCACCCAAAAAGAATTATGAGCACAAACTAATGCCAGTTTCTTCTCTTACTTGAAAAATGCTAAACTTACAAAACAGTAAAACTAGACAAACTTCCTCATTCCACTGTGAGTGCTTTGGATTACTGCTTACAGATATTATGAAGTACATTTCTGCCTAGATACAATATCTGTGCTGGCGACTCACTTAGTAGAGAATGCAGTTGCACTGAAAATCAGGTAGTGCCCTGTAACAAGCAAGAGCTAACAGGAATTTACAGGCAGTATAAAAAAATTTTCCCACATTGCACAGCAGTTTTGTATCACAAAGCATAAGACAACTCAATGACTACAAGTAAATCTCTAGAAATTCCTTCTTGTGACATTAAATGAGGTCACCATGGGCTCACCTTCCTCAATTACAAAATACACAAAATCTCAGTAAATCAACCCTCAAAAGGCTTAGGGAAGTAGTTGCACTGGACTAATTATATACTAACTGTCTGAGAATAGATATATTTCCTTTCAGTCCAGCATGCCTACATGTTCACCACTGTTCTATCAGTGTAAGTTTTCCATAAGCACTTGCGAAAAAAAAAAATCCTGAAATTTTTACTGTGTTACTACCTTCCAAGTTGTTTCTGGAGATCCAACATATACTGGTAACATTGTGCATAATAGGTCATCTGAGCTTCAACAAAATCATTCAGACAGCGAAGATGATGTGCCTGTAATACAGCAAAGAATTCAAGTTTTCAGTCTGTAAAAGCACTACATTGCACTAGACAGTCTGGTCTCCTAGTCAGGTGCTAATGCCAATATTAGCACATCGGGATTTATGCCACGCAGGCACAGTGCCTGGATTTACCAGTTGCAGGGATAAAATGTCATAAAAATTAATATATTTGAGCACAAAAACTAGGCGCTATACAAGCATCATGCCATTTACCTGCATTGTTTCCACAACAGAATAAACTTTTTTTTTTTGTGGTTTCAACATTCAGTTCATCTGGTGAATTGGAAACTGAGTTTAAAGGCTAAAAAAGAATGCTCCTGTGTTCTCAAGGATAATGGGAGACTGAAGTTAAATTCAGTGGCTACTAAACTAGAGTTCAAAACAGCTTGATGCTACCAAAGTTCCCCAGTATCTTCCTGTAGTTATTTTTAGAAAGTGTCCTGATTTTGACATTCCCCCTCTACCCCTTGTGCATACTTACATGTGTGCTGCTGATTCCTTCCAGCAGAAGTCTGGTAATCTCTGCCTGGCGGTCAAATTCACTCTGAGTGATTCGTACTTCCTGTTCAGACTAAAATAATGGATGTACGTTAGCTATTTGTATAACGCACTCTCATACACCTTCCGACCGCAACGGTTCCCTTGTATTCAGAGCTACTCTACAAAGGCATTAATCACCAGCGTAGCTGTTTGAAACGTGCTTTCTCTTTGCAGATCTTTACTAGGCAAAAAGAGTACTTGCAGTTTGGGTTCAGAAACGTTGAGCCTTGTATACACAAACAGCTTTATCATCACACACCTACCACCCAGAGTCAACGTATGCAAAAGAAAGGTATTTTTCTGCCAGTAGTATTGCTCCAGCACTCCCAATAACAAAGCAAGCACTAACTGGCATAACAGTGACTGCTCCGGGGCTTCTGCCAGTGTAGCAGTGGCACCCAAGGACAATGCAATTTTTTTCCATACTTAACAAGGCTCTGGCCAAATAATTTAGGGTAAATCTCCCTTTATTTTTGTCAGGTAACTGTGCAGCAATCAGCTGTACGTAAATGTTTGACAGTAAGTTTAAACAGGATATTTCATAAATTAACGTCTCATACTGGCCGCCAAGCTACTACAGCTATTTCTGGAACTTGTAATTGAGACTTCTTTAAAAATAAATAAATTTGAACTATAGCAAATGTGCTAACTTCAGTTAGAGTAAAATTCCTATGAAAATGATTTGGGTTGCATATTTAAATAATTCTACTTTATTTATTCAAATTTGTATAGCAACAATTTTTAAATAAGTTAACAATATTATAGCAGTTTTAAAGGAATTCCATGTAAAACAAGCTAAAATTACTTTATAGTATTTTGGGGGGAAGGAAAGGACACTACTCAAAACACACAAATACTTAAAAATGTGTTGTAATGTGTAAGATCTACTGTTCCAAGACAGAATTTCCTCAGCCTGGAATTTGGATTACCTTGCCTCAATGCTTATATGCATTTAGTACCTTGTTTCTAAAAACAAACCCAAAGGCAAAAACCCACATTAAGTCCAAGGTGTAGCAGTTACTGTTCTCAACAAAACCAAGTAAGGAAATGTATTTTCAGGAAACTTTATGAGGTGGTACCTACAAAACCCTGGTTTCAAAAGGATTTTATGTGTTTGCAAACATTCTGCTCTTGCATTCTGCCCATGTTAATCAATACAAAAAGTATTGAAAGATCTTAGTCTCAGAAATGAGCACAGAAGAATGATGCAGTTACCCAATAAATGTTTTTCATCTGAAGTCACTGCAGCTGGGAAGGCTTACACATTAATTAAACAGTGAGGAGCAGCTATACACTACTGTGTGTTTCTTACTTGAAACTTGAGATAGCAATGTATGTATCAAGTTACAAACTAGTTAGGTTTTCAAAGTTTGTTGAGGCAAGAATCTTTGCTTGGAATTTTCCTATTAAATCTGTATTAATATCAGTGAAATCCATCTGGCAGTCCCTGAGAGAAATGCAAGCACATAGAAGAAAAGCAAATCTGATAGCCAAGAGTGGAAGAAAAACATTCCCTTCTGTATTAGCAACATCTTTGTTTCCTTTAAAAAAAAAAAAAACACAAACCAGCAAAATCATAGGTAAACCATTTATCTGGAGATATATAGTCTAGTCTCTTGCTTCTCTGAAATCTGCTAATGTATTGCTTTCTTCCTGCCAGGTAAGTAAATACATGAGAATAGGAACTTACAAGAAGAGGAAATGCCTGTCAGAGTAATTCCATTTGTTTCCACAATATATTAGCAAAACAACTTTCTATAAGAAAAGGCAAAGCAAGTAATGTGCTAACATGTATTAACTTAGTACAGAGTGACTTTAATTACATTGCTTTACAAAAGCCTGATGTACTGGTTTCATAGAGAATTACATAAGCTGAATTATGTGATGATATGTTTAATCTGTTTTTGCCCATCCCTATTTTCTCTAGTGCTAGGTGAACAGTAGCAGGACAGTGATCTATTCTATACCTTGTGGTGAAGGTGAAAAACAGCTGACTTTCCATCTGGGAAGCTTATGGTCTGATCACCTTTGCTTCTGAACAGAACGAAGAGCTCAAAATAAAACTTACACTTTCCAGTAACCCCCAGTTGCAGTCATATTTTGTTTTTAGAACAATTAGAAGGCCTCACTGGGTATCTCCCACAAAGATCCCTCAAAATGGTACTTGCTCCCCAGTTCAGAATATGAACTTAGTTTCTCAATGTGAATATTCAGAAATTCATAATCTTCCCAAATTCCCCATAAGTATATATGGCCTCTCAGAAATACTATGCAATTCTGTAGCTAAGGGATAGAACAATCATAAGAGGATAGGAAATAAAATCACTTTCCTAACGTTGTTTTATTAGACATATTATTTGTAAAACAATGATAATGGATATATTCATGCTACAAATACAGCTGGGCCTCCGTGTCTCCTAGCTGAAAGACAGGAGCTCCTCTCAATGCTCAAAACTGTCTAACCTCAATGGGCTGAGCACATGCTAAAAGCCTCTGTCTTTTCCACTGACTACACCAGACACCTCAGAAGACTAACAAAATTCATATGTTTATGAAGTGTGTAACATCAGTACCTACCCCGTGTATTTGATAGTACAGGATTTAATATCCTTTAATTCCACATTTTAGAGGGCAAGTTAAGCTGAAGAAGTTTGTCATCGACACCATGCAGATCTTTTGTTCTAACTCAAAAACCCCTGTGACTGATCTAGAGATTACTTGACAGTCTGAAATCCTTGTTGTGAAGCTTCTTAGATTCTACGAATCTCTTCCTCAAGCTTTCAAAGACAGACAGATAGACTGCCTTTAGAAACCAGGATGGATTACTGATCCTCTGGCAGAACACGTGTGTTGCAGCTTCTTCTCAACAGTCTCTGTTTTTTATATGCTTAATATAAAAGGAAACCTTGAATTATATAATTTATTGTAAGATTTAAAGCTTTTAGTCTCCTTTATGCTATGGTTAAGCACCTTGTATTATTTCTTTTTCTCTCCAGGACACAATCTGTTAGATTTCACTGTCCTTCAAGTTGCTTGTCATCGTCTCTGAAAAGCAAATGGTTTTATTCATCATTCTCTTATAGCTTCAAGATTAGCTTTTGTTACAGCAGCATGGCTCTCCTGCCATCTTTTTCCCAAAACAGTACTAAGTACTCCAGCAGACAGATTTGCTGCTTCCAAATTTTTACTTAAATAGTAAAATAATTCTCAAATGTTGGGATCAAAGTCAACCTAACCCACCTTTTACAGTTCAATATCTAAACTTTCTTCCCCCTGAACTCTCATACTCTACAGAAACTCCCATTTGCACAATAACACACAAAGTTGGAATAAAAAAAGTCTTATTTTCTCTTAACCCCTAAGATTTCACCCAAAGCTCCATATCCCAGCTTCTAATACCACCTCCCTGTACCTCCCACAGCTGCCTATCTAGTCCCCCTTTAAAACCCATACTCCAAAGCCCTTGCCCTCCAGCTACTCTTATTTTCTATTGCTGCCTTTAATTTTTATTTCCCCTCCTCTACAGGAATTCCCTAAGAAATTTCTTCTTAACTGCTAGCACAGCTTCTCACAGCCTGTTCTAAATACTGCTTTTTCAGCACCAGTGAGCCTGAGAACAGCCCTTCTACCAGAGTAGCTTTTGCCTAACATTCCATTAGCTCCACCGAGTTTGTCCCTGGGCAAGGGATTGCACGACAAGAGAAAGCTGCAGCCCCCATCCCAAGGCTAATGCTGTATTTCTGAATCAGTCTTCAGCCAGGTGCAGTTTTCAGATGTGCCTACCTCTTCAGTTGCTTAAGACAAGCACAGAATTCTCTAATGACACAGTGGAAAAAGGCAAGGAACAAAAAAAACCCCAAATCCTCCAAAACAGAATGTCCTCCAAGTTTCTTGCGCACACTCTAGCATTTTAGTTACTGTTGCATGTTCTGGGTAAAAGTTGAAGATTAGTGTTTTTCAGGACAGTTTAGCTTACTAGATCCCAAACTTTCTGAAAGTTTCCCAATAAGCTCACTCTTAAGAAGTCATTTTTATCAGGGTAACATACAAGTAAATTTTGGGAGACAAGTCCTGTACTTCTTTTTCTATTGTATCTTATCATATGAGTCTCATATGATACTAAGCGACAGCCAGAAACAGCTTACTCTAGAACAAGCCCCAGGAGTTGTTTTGCCGCTGGAGTCTGAAAGGCCCTAGAGGGAACCAGTATGTTCTGATGTAATGCAACAGGCTGCCAGTGTTAGACTGAAATCAACAACATGCAATATCCTTTATTACATTAGACCAGCACAAGTTATGGTTTCAGAATTCTGCAGTTTCTAAATTGTTTACTTACTTTTGTCACTTCCTCAGCCCATATCTAGTCAGCATTAAGAATCCGGGGAAAAAAATAAAAACATATAAACTTAGACATCGGTGGCACTTTAGTAGAGGATGCAACCATACTTTGGCTTTTAACTACTTTCCTGTCCTCAGAACTCCACAGGGATTTGAGGAGCACTATAAGTCAGTTGCCCAATGCCCTTCATATACAACAAAACTACAGTGAGTACGGATAACACTACATCTGTGAAATAAGTTAGATACTGAAGAGTGTATGACTTGTAGAACTTATATGTGACAAGAATCTATTTAAAACAAGCTATTACAAAGTAAGACATAACTGCTTAGATAATGACATGAATCAGACAAACTAAATTACATTATGGAGGAATTTAAGTTACTTTAATGTGTTAAAATATTGGAAAACTATGGAAAGCTATTCTCATTTTAACACCATGTTAAGTAAAGACTAAAACAGACAAATGATTTCTCTTGCTAATTTCATTAACAGTTTCCTATTTCACAACCATTTTTACTGGAAGCTGAATTTAAATTTAAAATGCTACAGAGGTGTCTCAAATTGAGTATTAAAAGTAGTAGCAAGTAGTACAGCAAAATCATAGAAGTGCGAGGAATTTACTCTAGAAGTTAATTGCATCAGTTTGCTGTTCCAACTCCCACTTGCAATGCAGTTCTTTAACTTTCATTTTCTGCAATTGTAAAAATATAATACAATCAGGATCTCGGTAGGAAGAAATGTGTATAAAGGTTGCAGAAGAAAGTTACAACAAACTTCTGTTTGTTTCTTCTTTTATCTGATCACGCCTGAAAAATCTGGAACACTAATTGAATTGGGACCTACTATGCTGTGTAGATCCAAGATTGAAACTAGGACAGGCTGAACAGCACAGTCTATGTTGTACATAATTAATTAACCCCTTCCTTCTCCACTTTCACAATTATGATGCTAAAAACAGCTGCATTACTAAGTCCTTGCAACAAGTTTAGGATATACTGTACTCTAGATTAAGTCATTAATTTGTGACATTCAGTTCCAGTTATTTGTAAAACATTGCTTGAAGGGAATAATTTCTACATATACCTGGCTGTTTCACAAAATTCACTCCTATTTCTATTTAAAAAGTATGAAAATAAAATCATTCCTTTCCCTCCAAGAGGTGAAATAAATTTCAGAAGTGATAAAAAATAAATCAACTCCTTGGCATACTAAGTCAACACTCAAACTCACAGAAATCAGAATGATACTGAATACTTCAGATTATTGGAAATATTCTGATAAAAACACTAATGCTGTACTGACATAAGGGTATTTAGTACACTATATCAATCCAGTTTGGAATGGAGAACATCTGAAACAAGACCAAAACTGAGCTGGATAGCAAGAGGAAACATTTGACAGGAAAATGAATGAACACAGAAGGCCAACAAACCTTTAGCCATTTTACATGCAGCAAGTTGAGCACGTAAGAGACATTTACCATAATGTTATTCTCTTCAGGCTGAGAGGTGTTTAGTTGCTTAAATGCATAGATAAGAGACAAAAGTAAGTTACAACACTGTGAATATAGCAGGTGAACAGATTGTTGGCACAAAGCACTGCAAGTTTAAGCTAAGCAAGGCTGTGAACTGAAGATGGAAAAATAAAACCATTTGGATTTCTATTTCAAATACTAAGCTTCTTCCATTGTACAGTAAGTATAGTAGAATGTAATTTCATCAAATTTCAAATATTTTTAACGGGGAAAAAAATCAAATGTAGATGCAATTTATCACTTTAGCCTGTCAAAGAAAATAGTAAAACATAACCGCTTGCATCATAACTCAACACACTTTGCTGACCTGTCAGTTCAGCACTGTTTGTCAGACAGCTTCCTTCATAAATAAGTAAGCCAGCAGAAGACGAACCCTTTGCATCACACCTATATGCAGGCTAGTTCCCATTTCTATATTGCAGAGGATAAAGTAAAGCTGCATTTTTTTCCACTTCCCTGGGAATTCTACAATACTCCTTAAACATGCACACTGCTGTTAAAACAATTAAAATTGAAGTATAGGCAAGGTAGTGAAGTAAGAGGCCTAGAGTTTCACACTCTACCAGCACTAAATTATTTGTCCATAAAACTGCAAACTATTAATATTTAAGACAGGTCAAAGTAGTAGCAGCAGCAACTGGCAATAGCTTTGTCCAAGCACCAAGCTCTGGATGATTACACTGGTGATGGAACTAAAACTCAGGTATAGAGCCTTTCTTTTAATACTAATCTCAAGAGAGGAACAATTTCCTTATGGACTTCACATTGCTTTAGGAAGTAAGATATACCTTCTACCATGCCACAAAGAAAGTTAATAATCAAAATACTTCTTTTGTTTTTGAAACTTAACTCCGAGCAAACCCAAGCAAATGAATAGTTTACTATCCATTGCTCCCAAATTCCACTATTAGCTGGCCAAAACCCCTGCTCTGCTCTCCATTGTTTGTCTAATAAATTAAGAAAGCTCAACAACTAGAGAAGCAACTTTTTTTCATAAAATTTACATAAGGGGAAATGCATGGACTTAAAAAACCCCACAGTTTGAACACACATGGAGAGTGGACATGACATGGAGGACTGAAACACAGGAGCAGAACTGTCAGGTAGAGATTATGTTGGATTTTTAGAAGGATCACCATCTCATCTATGAAGCTCAGTCTCAGAGATGAGGTTTCTGAGATCTTTCAGGACAATGACCCATTCAGAAAAGCCAGCAAAATCTGACAGTCCTGCTTCTACCTCTTCATTATGTACACTATCCCTGTGTATTTAAATTGTCTGTATTCCTGCATACTGCATTAACCCTTAAGGGAAAAAAAATCACTATTATCAACTGCTGCACTTTTAGGAATGCAGTCAAAAGACAGTTATGAAAACACTATAAACATATTCTGCTGAAATTGCACGCATTAATGCTGCACTTTTAGGAATGCAGTCAAAAGACAGTTATGAAAACACTATAAACATATTCTGCTGAAATTGCATGCATTAATTATCTATTCCTCTATTTAGAGGCATTTCAAAAGTTTAAAAAGCAAAAGCTTTTTAATTTACAGTAATTTTAATCTTGAACAAACATTTCCTGAGGGAATAAGAAAGTCTTGCTGTGTTTGGTGGCAGGAAATAGTAAATAATACAGAAAAAGTAAACTACAAATATTTTTAATATTGAGAAGTTAAGTGTAGATAGGTTCACCAGTTGAAACTAATTGTCCATATGCTTCAACACTGGTAGAGATTCAAATGCCAAAACTTGACCTCTGAATAATCTGTATTCACAATGATCTCGGCAGATTGTAGCAAGTAAGTTTTGCTAGTATAGGCTCACCCAGTATAGAACAAGGGGAGAATATTCACTTGGGTCAAGTAAGTTCAACAGGGTGGAATATCTAAAAATAGAAAACTAACACCTTGATCAGCAATTTGCTTTCGTTTCCTTGTGTTCCACTTAGGCATTCCTTACAAAGAAAAATAGCAAAGGTAAAAAGCCAGGACTGGAAACATAACCAAGCTGTCGAGTCTATAAATACAAATCAGTAAGTTTGAAAGTTATGGACAAATTAAAAGAAAGTTCTACTTACTGCAGCTCGAGCTTCTGCAACTTTTGCCTTCTTCAATCTGGTTTTTGCCGCATCCAAATCTAGTCTTTTATTTTGTAATAGTTTACGTTCTTTCTGAAAGTGAGTTAGGTTAGCTCATGAGAATAGGTACATGTACTCAAAAGGAAAGGCCTGTCTACTTGGAATTTTTTTCCCCATGAAGTATCATGTACAAAAGGGTTCCTCAGTTGAACAGAGAGGCAGAATTAAATCCTAATTATTCTCACACACTTTATACTGAAGCACATACTTTTAATAGAAAAATAGTTACAAAAGCAAGTTTTCAAAATTATTTTGATTTTACCTGGTCAAAAGGAAGGAAAAAATATAGCAAAGTCACAGATTCTACCTGAGATTTTCTACATTAGTTTGAGGAAAGCAATAATGCACAATTATCTACTACTACATTTTGAAGACTTATGCTTACAATTGGTGTGAAAAGCTGAAGAATGCACAATTCAACTTACAGTAATAGTTTTGTAGTCTCCTTCAATAAAGTTTCTTAGAGGAGTGAGAAAGTTTATAGCAGACGTTTGAATAAGTTCTCTGTCTGCTGTCCCAATTCGCTTTTGTGTTTCTCCACACTTAATGAGTGCATTTCCTGCAAAGGAAAAAAAAAAAAAGTTAGTTTCATAGTGATTCAGGCAGGTGGTTAACAAAACAGGTTTCTACAGGCAGGAAAGTTTAGGCCAGCAGTTTGAAAGATAATCCAGTGCCATCACAAGGGCTTTCAAAAGAAAATCTGAATCAGCTAAAAAAAAACCCCAACCAACCAACACCCCCAAAAAAGCACAACCCAAACAGAACCCCCCACCACTCAGCCAAAAAAACACCCACCCGAACCAAACAAACCCACAGACCAAACCAAATCATTTTTATTAATATCAATCACAGGTCAAAGCAAGATTTCAACAAAAAAGAAATACAGCATTGTAGAAGTGGCGCTTACTATGGCAACTCCATTGTAAGTGCATTGTAAGTGCCAACCTATTTTAGAAAGGGATATCGTACCTATTTACTTTAATCCAACAGCCTCCTCCCCTTATACCACAGTTTTGTTTAGGTCAGGAATAGTTGCTAGCAAGGAAAAAACTCACTTAGCTCCTGGAAAATAATGTGGTTTTCCCTGCCCTCATCTATTCCAACCTGTACATACACCTCTGTACATTAGCTGAACAATACTTTGGAATTTGGTTGCGAGTTAGGTATTGAAAACAAAGTTAGTGCATCAAGAATACAGTTATTGTTGTGTTTCAACAGGCTGATGCAGCTGAGTTAGAAAAGACATTAAGTTTTCAGAGAATAAAATGACACCACATGAAAGCTAACAGTGTATGTATCTTTACCCTAACAGTTTGTTACTTGCCCGAACTCTAAAAATTCTGCAAGTTAAGGGAGAGTGTGCCTGTAAGTACAACTATATTTGATGTTAAAAAGCAAGACTTGAGGCTGATGAGCAGAGAAGGCCACAGATAACAGCATAAAACCATGTGAAGAGGGAACAAAGCCTGCCATTATTGATTTTGCATCTGTAAGTCTTAAAAAAAAGCAAATGTTTTCTAGAAGTGCACTTTCCTTCTTTTGAAGAGGAACACCATTATTTCTAGATATAAAGAACTCATTCTTCCCATAACAAAAGTTTTCCTTCCCACTGCAATTTCGAAGAAGGCAACTACAGAGAGCTAACTGTCAGACTGTGATTACAGGCTATATTATATATACAGACACCTATGCATTTCAGTTAAGTTAACAGCTAAATCTGTTGTCAGCAACTTTAAGAGTTGTAGACAACAACAGAATTATATTTTATAATTAATGCCAGTGTAAAAATGTTAGATATAACACCCCCAACCTTCCTGTCATAGGTACATAAATTTGCTGGAGAAGGAAGAAGATTTACATTATGTTCTACACTCTCATCTTTAGCAAAATAGTATATATTAAGAAAAGGAGGAATACTGTAAGGTTTGAGAGGCTTCTTACTAAAGAAGTTAAATTCAGATAACATTTTCACTCCATGGCACAAATAAAATGCATAAGTGTCAGATGTGCAAATGTGTTCCTATAACAACGAAATTAAATTACAGAATTACTTGTTCCGGTAAGGAAATTATCCATCTACAAAGATTGTTATCATGCCAATAGCAGGATCTATATTTAGATTTGGATAGAAACCTCATCATTGGTCTCCTAACGCTCCAAGTTATGCAGCAAATCACCTCAAAGTGATACAAAAGTCACTGTACTCTTTTATGTAGATGAAGACAAGAAATACCATTTTACATTCAGACAAACTGAATTTGTGCATTTTTTCCTCCATTTCTGCAAGACAAGACATTTTTTGCTTCTACTTACCATAGGCTGTTCCTGGACCAAATTCATTCCCAGCATCAATCATATACTGGCCTAGTAACTCTGGATTATTCATGCGACTTGGTGCTTTGCGGTCCAGCTTCTCATAGACAAATTCTTCTATTCTGGCATCTAAAATATGTTTTATTTGAAATAATTATTGTCATTCAAAACACAAGTTAAAAATAGAAACAAAGGAAAAAAATAAAAGAAAAATGGGAAGTTCAAAATCTGGACGTTAAACTCAACAGTAAGGGAACAATGTTAAGCTGAAGATGTAGTTCTTGGAAACGGACTGCATTCCATGTTTGTCATGCTATGGTCAAGTGTTTCTTAGAGCCACCTGCGGAAGTGAAAAACTGTACGTTTCATCTCCCTTCTATCAACAAATTTATACAGTTTTTCAAAATTTTGCCCAGAAGCTTTAACTGCAAGAGCATAATAGAACACCTGTCCTTAACAAAACCAGACTTTTTTCACCTCCTCTCCATGAAAAAATTGTGGAAACTGTTCACTAGAATTAGCAGTGTAGGAATTAACTTCAACAAGTACTGTAGGTTCCCTGTTAAGATTATCTGAAAGTTTAGTAGCCCCAGAAATTACATTGTTTCTTTCCCACTTCCCCTACTTCCTTGAAATGTTCTGAAAGAAACCACTAAAGATTAGAAAGTGTTTCATTTCATATTCCCATCTTTCCTTAGTCTGAGCAATAAAATTATCAAAAATCCCATGTTATAACTATATAATTGTTAATATCCATCTATCATAATATTAAGCCACAGTATACTTTGGTGAAAAAGCCTCACAGATATAAACAGGGACACTGTTAATTACAGTAGCAAACTCCTCAGCTACAACACCAGATTTCTCTGACAACTGTTCTGATTTCATAACTAGCTCACTTTATTTATGCTGTCAGTATGAACTAATTTCAGCCTGCAACAGCACAGATAACCACAAAGCTGCTCTCTAATGAGCAAACTTGCCACTTTGATGCAAACAAAAATAATACTGCTAATTAGACAGCTTTCACCAGCACTGGATCACTCCATTAACAACAACCAAAAGAAGCTCTCTATAGCATGTGATAGTCCTCCCAAGTAGCCTGCCAAACAGCTGAAGCTACATTCACAGATGAAGACCACTGCTTAACACTGAGTATTTTTAGCCATCAGAAAACTGACTGGTCAGCATAACTAAAATACTACCAGATATTCTTCTACTTAATCTTCCTCACAGATTTCTACTCCAGTTAGTGATTCAATATTCTGAAATTACAAGTTTCCGAAAAAGTTGATAGATATTATAAATACTGAAGAAAATGAACAAGACAACTGTTTCCTCTGTCCTAGACAAAAGGAGAAATTTGAGCTGGAATATTCTGTAAGCTCTACTGCATCCTTCCCACAGGCTTAGCTGCTTTGGGTTTTTATGTTTATTTCTAAACTACTGCTTTTATAGAACTAAAGGATGCAACAGACTTCCAAAACAATACTTCAAAGATCACATTAAAAAGAATTTATCTATTTGGCATTAGAGAAGCACTACAACTATATGATTTCTATGTACTAATAAATCCTAACTCAGTATGTCACTACAAGAATATTTCTATTTTCAGTGCAGAGGTATTAGTGGTATTACAATATTATTATTATCTGAACAAACCTAAAGGAAGTTTCGATTACTTTTTTTTTTTGTAATAATAGTTCACCCAGTGACTAGAGACCAGGCCTTGATTTGAAATCTAGATCTATACATTAAGGTGATTCCTATAGGTGCCAACTCAAGTACAACCACCACGAATGGCACAGATAACTGTAGGATGAGTCTGAAACTGGTATCGTCAACATTACTACTCATAGACGCAATTTCAGAAACAAATCAGATTAACACACCAGAAAACTACGTTTCTTCTGCTCGTGTTTTTTCTGTTATTGTTACAGTAAAAGATTCACCAGTGATGAAAACATATTTGAAACTTTATTGTGTAGCCTTAGTATGGTGTAATTTCTGATGATGAAATTTCTTTAGCCATTACATCTACCTCACAAAGGACTTCAGAGGTCTTAGAGTTCCCTAAGATTTCTGGAATTAGAGTGGAAATTCAATTAAACAGGAAACAACTCCAAATCCATTTAATCTAAGACTGATCAGAGTATGGAAAAAATGCTATATTTTAAAAAGCTCCATCTAAAGCTTTTCCAATTTGAAGGGTTAAGAAAGTGTACCAGCAACAGGTACAATGTCTCTGATTCTTAGTAGCTCCTCAAAATCTGCTTTCCCTAACTCCAGCTTTCAAATTTTAAAACTGCTGTATTTAGTCATAACTTATGCAATACCTGTAGCAGTAAACATTTACGCTGGCAAATCTATCAATTCAAAAGTTGCAAACAAAAACTTGAAAGGCTCCTTACTTGGATTTGGCTGCAATAATACTTCCGTTTGTTTCATTATTTTTTCTGTCCACAATTTGGTGCATTCTGCTTTGCTGAGAAGGTTCTCCAGGTGAGCATCCAGTTCAGTCTTCTCGGCTTGACCAAGCTTTTCTTCTGTGAACTAGGAAGTCAGACAGGTTGAAAATACTCAATCCATAGAAATAATTTCTCAGGACAAGTTTAAGACAGTGACTATTCACTCATATTAGTTGCAGATCATGTTTTCAAAGATAAAATTATTATCCACTCATTAATAAAAATCTAAGCATAAATTTGAAAGTCGTTAAGTTCAACAACACACATTTACTATCAGGAAAAAAGGGGCAGGAGGATGTTAATCTGAGGAAGATAATTTACAACATTATGAAGAAATCCTCTGCTCCACTTGGTGCTGAGAGTTCTCATTGAGGCATTTTGTCCAATTTTGCATAGTGTGCTTTGAAACACGAGCCAAAAAAAGAGTCCAGAGGTAACAAAGACAATTAAAAGATTACTTCAATCTTGTATATTTTGCAATTAAGTTTGTTCCATCTCCCATGGTAAAACCTAAAGATGCAACAGATTTTCACTGCAGCTATCTTTAACATGTTTAAAAAAAAGTCCTGTCCACAGCAAACAGAACAAATGGTAATGAGTTTAAACTCCAGCATGAAGATTTAAATTAGAATTACACATTAGAGAAAGCTTTTAATGACAAGGATTAAAAGCTACAGTAAACTTCCCTGGGAAGTCATGGGATATTTATATCTTTTGCTTTTTAGAAATGGACAAATTAAGGTTTGATGAACTGTTTAGATATAAAACTGATCCTGTTATGCCTTACAGAAACAGCAAGATGACCCCTGCTGCTCTGCTCTAAGCTGCACTTTCAGTGACAATGGAATACAATGTAACTCCATTTAGCTAAGTAAATCTAGCTGACAATTCATTTCATTTGCTATTAAATTCATTTCAACTCCTATTAATCCACAAGAAGTTTGTACTTCAATCCCAGTTCTCTGGGAGAGGAGGAAGCCACGTGTTTCACATAAGGGAACCAAGCAAAACCGGAACTGAGGGTTTTGCCTGCCTTTCTTTAGAGCAGTAGTTCCTCACGACGATGATGATCTCATCACTTGACAGCCTGTTCAAAGTCAGGCACTTTCAGAAGAACCTGGCTTATGAGTAAATCCCTAACAAGCTTACCAATTAAGAACATAATAGGACTTGAAGCATTTTTTACTGTCAAGCTTTATTCCTAACAAGTTCTTTGGTGGGGTATTTAAACTTCCAATAAGAAACAAGTACACAAGTAAATTGCATTGTCTGAGTTTGTTTTAATTTCCACCACATGTAGAATAAAACCAACTTCAATAGCAAGCATATCTAAAGCCTAGATAAATGCTGAGGCATTTGCACCTACACATAAAAGCAAACTGCCTTCATGAGAACATACAGTTACAGTTACATAAATTCAGGAAGAACTGAATTTATTCATGGATGTATTACTACCACTCTTTAAAAGGCTCTTTAAAAACATGTCACATACTGCAAGTTGTTCTCAATTTTGTAGAGATTCATCATAATACAATATTAATGGTTCTGAAATTTTTTTACTAATTACAAAGAGTATTTGTATATAAAATGGATTTCCTACTAATATTGCCATAAATCTACTCAACAGTGTGAAGACTGCAATGTTAGATTTCACGTAGGAAAGGAACACTTACAGGAAAACTTAATTTTAGCAATACTGAGCAGCGTGGTAAGTAGTAGTTTGACAGAAGTACAACTTTCAGCATGAATGTAATTCAACAATGCTGCCGCTCTGATTTCCCACCTTCATTATCCTGAAACCTAATGTGAACTGGTCTGTCTGTTCTATATCCTTTTTCAGGCATTACTCCAGCCCTTAAGGATAAGAAGAAAATAAGGAAGGTGGTGCTATGATTCAAGAATTTTTCCTCTGCTTAGAAAAACTGTTCCAAGATAAGCAGATACTAATGATTTTCTACTTTGACTAGAGCTCCCAAAGTTTTGTTTTCCTTTTTATTAAAGCTTAAAACATGTCATATAGAGATACTAAATGTAAGCACTTGCTGGAACAAATTGCATCAGTAATCCATCTAATCCATCCATCTATCATTATTAAATTCAATATATACACACAAGTTGCCTGAATGTGAGTAGCTCACACAGAAGGAAATTGTTCTGTTTTGTATACAACTGGGTTATCACAGCCCAGGTGACATTTCAAGTCTACTCTGCAAAATTACTCAAAGAAGAAATTACATTAAGATAAGCCTCTAACTGCAGGCAGAATTAATGAACAGTAAAAGTGTTTCTACTATCAAAGAGTAGAAGCCCAGCTCATTCCTGACTGTTATGCAGGCAGCTCATCTATACAGAGCCTGGCAAGGGGAAGGACTCACATTCCTACTACTACACTCTATGGCATTACTTATTTCACCTCAAATACCACTAACTATAACCCTTTGCTACTTTGTTCCACAAATTGCAACTACTGCAAGACTGAGCGAAAACAACTCCTTCAAGCACCTTCTGCCTGCCAGAAGGAAAGGTAGACTTTGGATGAAGGTGGCCAGTAGGCTTCATTTTTCTGTAGATTACTAACTAGAATATAGCAGTCTGAGCACAGTGTAATCTCATCCGCAGAAGGAAGAGGTTTCCTGGAACATGAGTATCAGGTGGTTGTGGTTAAAACAGCCCTAACCCCCTCGTAAGAGAAAAGTCTGATAAGCCTGTGAAACACTAACAAGACATTTACCACCTTGAAATGGAAATGTTAAGTGGTTTTCCTACCTATGGTTTTATGTAACAACTGTCCAGTCATATCAGGTCATCCAGTGATGCCTGAACATGAGTGTAATTCAATGTACAGAACTGTAATTTTTAATGGAGGATGAAAAATCTACACCCAGACCATATTAAAAAAAAATCCACAAAATTATTACCCCTTAATATTATCTGTAGGCCTTACATAATTAAAAAAAACTTTTTAAAAAATAAATAAAATAAAAAACAAAAAACACCAACACCAGGGGAAGCAACAGAACACAGGTTTACTCATTTTAATAGAACATGCAAGGGAGTTGCTCATCCCACTCAATGGCTTCATTAAAAACTTCTTGTTTTAGGAGAAAGTGGCAGCTGGTAGAGCAAAATTATTACTTCCACGTTTCCACTGAATTTTAGTTTAGATTAAGCAGATAACTACTGCAGGTATTCAGATGTAGACCAACAATGTGGATAAAGCATACTGAAGTAAACTACAGTCCACACCAGCTTTAAACCATGATGGACTGCAAACCCCTATGTTAATGCAATAAGCTGATTTAAATGTAAAAAGGCAAGATAAACCAGACAGAAATCACAAGGTGCCATCACAGGATCTTACAATGAAGGGTAAACTGCATCTGCTTTTTTTCCTTGTCCAGCAAGAAAAGGGAAAGAGGTGGAGGCTGGAAAGGAAGAGATGGTCTAGGAAACATGTAGACTTGGAAGAAGCCAGGGGAGAGACAGGGCGGGGGGGGGAAGCATGGAAAGACCTCCATGACAAAGTGAAGTCACAACGACTGCTTTAATTTCATTTAAATTTGAACAGCAATATTTTCTGGTGAGTTTGCATTTTCAGAGCTCTGCTGTGCTGCTAATCATTGGTTCTGCTTGAATATTGAGATTTAGGGCAATACATGAGACGGATGAGACCAGATAACAACCTTAATCACACTCCAAACCTGTCTGTGACCCAGTGAGAACCCATGAAAAACCACAGTGGATTACTATGCACTGCTTGCATGTCCACCTCCCTACAGGAAACCTGTTCAGGTTTGATTATATAAAGAAAGTAGATTATGGCTCAAGACAACAGCTAAAGAACAAAAGCCAATTATAGTGTCCTTAGCGTGAAGAAAGGGGAAGACCGCTTCAGAAACAATGGGCTATTAAATAAGCTTAAAAACGATATTAAAGCTTAAACCCAAAGAGCCTAAGCAAACAGATACTTACATGTGTCACACCGAATTTTACTGATCAGGCAACGGGTGACACATTTTACCGATCAGCAGCCAGTGAAAACACCAGCTTATTTCAGGCGAGACACACCTTTGTCCTTTCCACGCATGAAGTCCGACCGTATCTCCTCGCAACTGACGCCTGCTCAACTCGTCCCACCCAGCCCAGGCGCCTTCTCCCCTCCTCGCCGGCGCTGACCTTGGGCCGCCTCAACCCCCCCCGCCAGCCCCCCGGGACCAGCTGTTTTGCAACCAGCCCGGACAAAGTCCCCGGGCCCTGCCAAGCCCAGGGCTAGCAGGGGACGCGCGGGGGAAGCAGCTGGCTTGAGAGGCACCTCACGGCAGCACATCGCGGCCCGACCACGCCAGAGGTCCGGGCTCAACCCCGCCAACGCAGCCGGGCCCGTGGCTCCCTCAGGGCTGGAAGCCCGCAGTGGGCCCAGCCGCCAGCCCGGCTCCCCCACGGCCACGGCT
>VZZY01023563.1:0-51450 GCA_013400335.1 Eurystomus gularis
ACATCTTACTCTGTATGGCTAAAACTGCAGGCTCTTTATTCCCTTTCAGTATCCCTGAACCACTTAGTGTTCCTAATTGAGACACAATGTACTATTATGTAAGGGTACTTCATTTAGACTTTCTCCCATCTCCCTCCAAGACTGTTGCCTTCCTTCACAAAGAAGGTACTGCTGACTTGTAATACAGCTCCTATAGCTACTTAAACTTATAAGAAAAAAGTTTGTTTGGGTTTTTATCCTCCAATAGCAGCCATAACCCCAAGGCCTTTTTTAAAAAATTTGTTTTGATTTTCTTGGATTGCAGTTATCATAATGTGGTGACTTCATGGGGTGCTGTGACACAGGATGCTATAATATCAACCTTGCCTTCCCAGTGTGAATGGAATTGTTAGCCCTAATAAGTACAGCGGCAATTCAGAGTGATGACAATGAAAGCATGAAACTCAAGGGCAAAATTAGTCTTAGTTCTGAAAAATCAGTCTTCTTTAGCTTACATAAAAATCAGACGTTACTTTGGCACAGTAAGCATCTAATACCACTTTTACTTTCTATAAAACCAGACATAAAAACTTTCAAAAAAGGACTAACAAGCATGACACACATTATTGTCCCTGTTACTAGGTTATAACACTACTGTATTTCCATGGTCTGACAGGAGTTGTCACTTCCACTTGCCATTGCTTCCAGTTACTCTGGTCTGATAAGACATAGTGCAAGATCACATGTCACATCTCTTGAATTGAAGCACTAATGTGAGTGATTTACTTGATGCAGAAACAGCTTCATAAGGAAATTTGCATGTACAAGATTTTATTTTCTTGAAGGGTTGGGAGGAGGAGGAGATCATACATATGTCTGATGTTGACAGGTTTTTTTTAAAACCACGTACTACTGAGAGGGTTTTGATTGAAATCTCCTTCCAATGCTCTTTCATTTGGCCAGTGCCTGAAATGTACACAAGCCAATTTTCTGCCTTTGCTTGGGTATCTGAATTCAGAACACACACTTAAGTTAATTAAGAAAAAAACACACAACAAAAAACCCCCAACCAAACACTTTAAAGCTGTAGTAGCATTATTACAGAATCATAAATTGAATAATTTATATGTGTTTTCAGAGATAAAAATGTCTTTCTTTAAATAATCCTTACATATGGCTTATCTAAAAGCAATTCACAAACCATAAATCAGTGGTATTTAAGGTCAAATCTCTTATGTGCCAGAAGTTGCAAGTGCAGAGATCCTAATGTATGCAAACTTACTAGTTAACCTACAGCCATCAGAAACAATTTTATTTCACCTTGTACTTATACAGTGTATAAGATAAATGCTATGCTAGCTGATGAATTTGCTTTTGTAGACTTTTAGACTTGAAAGCTTCTTAACAGGGGTATTTTCACTCTGTCATTGTGAACATTCTTTCCATGTGCATGTTGTAGCTACTTAGCACAGCCTCTCAGGAGTTAACCATGAAAGTAAAATTACCTTTTCGAAAACTGAATGTGTTGTGAATCTCTCATGTCACTGCACACCTAACAAACACGACAGCAGCACAATTTGATTTTTACACTTTAACAGAAAAATAGATTTGCATTCTCCATGATAGTACCAAATATCATTGATACTTCATTTATTCTTTTTCTCCAATCAGTCTTCAAACTCCTGCTTGCTTTCAGTTATTAGAGAATTAGCAGCTCCTAACAGATTACACAGCAGTGCACAAGTTGCAAGCTCTCTGGAGGAAGAGCAAAGAACCTGCTCTTTTTCCACTGCTTTCAGACTTCAATGAGAAATGTAGAAATGTCACTAGTAGAACTGGATTGATACAGAGAAGAATATACCACAATAATGCTGAAATTTTAAAATGTTGATCTGTGAGAATGGACTGATTGTAATACCACCGTCATGGTGGATACCTTCAGAGTTTGATCATTAGGAGAGCCTCTTTGCCAAAAATGGTAAAGTGTTAGAATATGCAAGAGGAAGGAATATCCTATTCACTTAAAATGCACATATGAACATTCAGCAACGAGTCCAATTTGCAATAAAAAGATGTTTTTTGTGATACTCTTACTAAGGAGCAGATATTTTAGCACTCAGTCCCAGTGCTTATGCCTGAAGCGATGCTACTATTTTGTTATTTGGGACACATTACTTATTTTCTCTTTAAAAACCACTTGAATTTGTTCTTTGGAAGTTGTATATTAGCATTACCTTTATTTTAATGAACAGCACATTATTTCCTGTGCAATTTAACATCCTACATTTTCACATGCACAGATGCTACCCAAGAAATCTCTCACCTCCACCTACTGTGATTAAATTCTGCAAAACAAAAGTTAGGTTTTTTCAGTTCTCTCATCCATAAATTATTTCACTTAAGATTGTAAACAGTCTTTGATTCACAAACTCAACTATGGACTTAATAGCAGCTAATAATGCAAAACCACGCATATTATAAATTCCCAGTGATATTAAATGCTTCAGTCACCAGATTTAAAAAGTATACTTTTTTCCTTTTTGATATATCTGAGCCTCAGCTCAGCAGATGGGAATGGTCATTGGTGGACATGTTTTACAAAGCTCCCACATGCAGACAAAGCAGTTCTTTCACTTATAGAAGACAAGTTCTCACACTACAGCTGACTCCCCTTCTTTCTAGGAAAGTTGAAATGTTTGCTCCATTTCTGCACCAAGTGGTTTGGAGATGGAAGTCTCAGAGTTCAGTAAATTATAACTACTAAAAGCTGTCACCCAGTTGAAACAGATGAGTGGAGGTGGAAAGGAAAGAACACTTAAGTAATCAAGAACAGTCTCTTGCTATCTCTACCTAAAGTGTTTGAGGGGAGGGTGGTGAGTATTAATTTCTTTTACACAGCATACCATTAAAGACCACTACAATTAACATGCTAAGACTCTGACTAGGTTTTACATAGGAGTCTAAAACTTGCTGCTGCGCTCATGTCAAAAAAAACCCCAAACCGTTGTTGCAGCTGTGCTGCAGTTCTCATTTCAGAAAAATAGAGCTTTGCTCCCCAAAATGATTCCTCTAAATTTTCAGTGATCCTTACTGTACAAATGAATTCTTTTGAAATAGTCTTCAAAGTAAAGAGGAATTAATATCAATTATTGCAGCTCTCAGATTAGATCCTAAAATCTCTATGATCCTGTAACAGAAAGTGGCAGATAAGGATCCTTGCTTATGAAGCCATGCATAGGACCCTAGCTTTGATCCAACACCCATCAATATTTAACATTGTATGTATAGATAAGATCACCCCAGTACCCTTAACAACAGCCTCAATAACTCAATAATACAAAGTAACCAGAAAATGGGGTTTTATCATTAAATATTCAACAACCAAAGCAAAGCAAGACAAAATAATTATCTAACAAGACAGACTAAACAGCATATAAATGGTTTTGTTGAAGAAGGTTCCTAAACTCTGACCTTGAGAAGGCACAAGATTTATCTTTAATATTGCACTGCTGTTACAGGTATGCCACTGAATCTAGAAATGGGATATTCTGCTCACTCTCTAAAAAACGTCGTATCTTCCAACATATCCAACATTAATCTATAAAAAGGAAGTAGTATCACCTTAATATTACCTAATCTTGGCTTTTTTTGTATTTAGTGAAATCTCTCCAAGCAACAGCTACATGCAGCCCTGGAAAGCCTTATCATTACAAACATATTCCAGAGTAAAACTGCTATGAAATGCAGTTGAATATTGATGATATAATTGGTCTCTGATTTGAAGCCACCCAAAAACACTACAAAACATCCCACAAAGTTTGTGTGACATAATGCAAATGTCTTCTTCTGCTTTAGCAGAAGTTTCATAACATTACTAAATCACTTTATGGGATACTTTTTTCTTCCATACAAGTTATGCTATTTTATTTTGCATAAACATGGGGGTTAATTCAGTGTTTGTATATAGGTTGTACCAACACACAGCAAGGCTAGGAAAAACACAAGATCTTCCTTCTAAAGAGACTCCTGAAGATGACAGCACAAGGTTCATGATTATTCAATTTAAGAAGTATTATGAAGTTAAATTACAAAAAATAATTACCAATTTGAATTTACAGTTTTTGAAGTAAAAATATGAAGAATCAACAGAAAATTTCCCTCCAGCAATATTTTGCAAGAAAAGAATGCTAGGCAGAGTGTTCAGTATGTGATAGGAATATTTACTTTTACACTCAGAGCCAGAACTAATTTGATATTTATTCAACACCCACATTTGCAAGCAAGAATTCTGTGGTTATGCCTCCATGATACTTTACTACTTTCATATAGCCAAAGTATTTTAAGATGATTAACCATTTCAAAAAATTGTATCTTCTGCTTTAATATTAAAAATTAAATACTGCAAGAACTTGTGAGTAAATTTCTCAAAAATAGAATAAAATGGACAAGCTGGCTTGCTGCCTATTACCGTTTCAAAGCTACTTTGTAGCTCAAAACATGGGCCCTAGCTTCACACTTTTTCTGCCTAAAAGGAAAAATAGGTTTTCCAGAGCACTATATTGGGGTTGCATGTGTGGCTCTTGTTTTTTTTTTTTCTTCACATTTTATCCACTCAGAAGTTTGGGGGTTTTGTTTTTGTTTTAAGCCTGCATGCTGAGTAATGCTCTAGTACAGGAACAGACATGTTGCAGCTTCTAGTCTTCTCTTGCTGGTTACATTATTATCAAAAATTCAGAACTTGCTATGTCATGACACACAGGATTAAAAGTCTGTATATTCACTACTGGGAGCAAAGGACTGCTGCACACATTTCTCATTTCATACATTTAAATGGACTTAACACTGCCCAATTTGACACAATGTGTTCTAGATGTTATCAGTGTTGTACACTCTTTTACAGCTGAGGTTTCCTGAACAAAAACAGCTAAATAGCACTATGGCTTAACATAATGGTTTATCTACAAAATAAAATTTGTTTTAAACCTGACATAAATGATTCAGATCTATGTGAGAGCTGAGTAGCACAACAAAGTTATTTTGAGCGGGACCACATGCGGCATCAAGTTGAGGTAGTTTGGGAACATGATGCAAAAGCTTCTGTAATCAACCTGATAAATCCAGACCTGACCACTCAAACCTTTGGTTCATCTTCACAAAACCAACAAAGACATTCTGCAACATCATTGTGAACATATTAGAGCATTTTCAAACAAAGTCTACCACTGAAACATATGGATGATAAAAGCAGATGTACACTTTTTGATGAGCTGTTATCTCTCCTTGAAATTTTCATAATAAGCACTATTTTATTTGACAAAGGAGAAAGACTCTATAGAGAAAACTGCTGAGAAGGAAGTTGTTGGTTAAACACCGTAGAAATAACTGCCTTGTCACTTAAGACTGTTACTACAAGAGGATATAACAAACAGACCACAAAGTATATATCAACTGATGATACCAACTTCACTATCTCATACACATCTATTATTTTTTTTAATTATTTCTCACCTGTGGCTAAAAAAATATTATAACTAGCAGTCCAAATTGAACAAAATTTTAACCAAAAATTAAAATAAACTGTTTGTAGCTTTCAATGTTTGAACAAATATATATGGGGGAAGTCAAAAGAAAAAAGAAAAAAACAAAACAAAACCCCACAACAACAAAACAAACCCCAAACAACAACAACAACAACCCCCCCCAAAACTACCAAGAAAAGTTGTCTAGAATATACCACTGTTACTGAACACATCTTTTCTTTATAGCTGGTAGAAGCGACCCAGTTTAAAATACCTAGAGAATTTGATGCACTCAGGCTGTCATCTTTTCAATGGTCATACACAATCTTCACACTGGTCATAATCATCCTACCTATTTTGCATGTTTTTGGCTACAAGGACAAGACAAGTAATAAACGAAATACACAGCCACTGAATAACTTATCCCAAGTATCATCTTGTAGCAGTATATTCTATGCTGCTTAAAATCCTAACTCAAATATTCAAAATAGTTAAGATGAAGAGAAGAAAAAGTATTTTTTATTACTATATTACGCATATGAAATAGTTTAGCAGTTTTAAGAGAAAAAATCTTAGGGAATATTCTACACATTGCACTAATCCCATCACCTGTCTTGCCCACTAGCCTGGTAGAAGAGATTAGATGTCACGTTTAAATCAGGATGCTCTTTCCATGCATTTGCTTCCCAATTACACCAAATTTACCAAGGAAAATGTTAATTGATAGGCCACAATTTGTTTCCTCTGAATCCAAACTTTAAATATCAAAGAAAAGCTATAAATACATATTAATTTTATGTTGCCAGCCAAATCAATAAGTTTGCTTCAATCAATATTTTACCCTGAAGGACTCTCCCTATTTATGACTATATGAAATCAATATATGCTGTTACACATATTCTGATTGCTCACAGAGAAGCATAGGAATGATCTCCACTGTAACAACAAATTTTAAGGCTGCGACACTTCCCTTTTTATTTACTGCAATAAATGAGCTGCTCCTCATTTTGCAGCCTTGCATTCTTTGCAGTAATGCCAGTAAAAAGTATTTCTGTGATATAGTATATATATAAAACAAGATGCCAAATTGAGGCACTTAGGAAACTGCAACAATAACTACAGAAATATTTGGCAAGATTTCATTAAAAAATACCAAAGGCCAGTTGTTCCAGGCACTTAAAATCCTTTATTTTCATAGTAGCTTAGAACAGATTGAAAATAAAACTTTACCATCTTAATTATACTATGATTTCTTCTTAATAGATCTATGTCTGACTTGGATGAATAATGCCCTCTTATCTGTTTCTTTATTCTTTTGATTGTTTGCTTTATGAACAATGCTGTATTATAGTACTTCGTGTTATAAGCAGGATTATTTTCTATTTTACACTTGTTCGGGTTTTATCTTTTTCAAGGTCAAAGCGTTCCCTTTAAGAAGCTGCACTGGAGCTTTTTTTTTTTTTTTTTTAAATGTAGCTATTTCTTCTTTCTTAATTCCCAGGCATGTTTAAAATTCTAATCAGACTGTGAAAAGCCACAGCCTAATACAATCTAACACACTGAATAAAATTCACCCTTCTAACAATACTTTGTTCTTGTTTGTTTTATGAACCTTCCACGGAAGGTTAATTTTGCAGCCAATCTCATTAGATTTCTAAGTAATAACAACCAAAGATAAGAAAATAGGGCAAGATTTATACCTTATGATCTAGCTACTCAGTGCTTTCAACTACTACTCATTACCAACCGTTTGTTCCCATGTCACACAGCCTGCTTCGCACTTTGCGGAAATGTAACCTGGAACGTTATGTGGAGGTTTCTTTCTCACACTTAAATCAGTATTGTGCTTTTCCACTAGGAAGTTTTAGTGCAACTGCCATTATTAATATACTCTAGGGCAGTCAGAATATCACCAGAGTTGGACTGTCAAACCAAGAATTCTGAAAAAAACCCATCAAAACAGAGAGTCTAGGCTCTAAAAATCTATGACACCATTTCCATTAGCTTCAAAAGAACCAAGATTTACTTCCTGCAAACCACACCCTGGCATTTCTCATACTTTCCTCTCAGAGAGCTCCCAGTCAGGCACATACTTTCAGAATATCATAGTAAGTGCTGAACAACCTGCTAATTATCACACACTGCTCCCCCTCAGAACCATATCACTCCAAATATAGGCTGCACATTTGCAAGAGCAGTTTAACCCCCTTATTCAGAAGTTACCTCAAAACTCTATCTACTCTTCATTTAACGAGTCTTGACAACATGCTCAATAAAAAGCCAAGCATGGGGGTGGCGTGGAATCAGAAATGTAGACATGGCATAGTGTGATACAAATACTCATTTCTCACTTTGCCTCATTCAAAATATCCAGATTAGAGCGTGGTTTATCACAAGTGGGAGCTATTCTTGCATTTCATGTACCAGAATAAGGATGCACTTCTTCAAACAAAAATTGATCTCTCTACTTATACAAATACACTTCCAATCTCTGAATCTTCAGCTAATTCAGAAATAGGAATGTAAAACCCAGCAGAGATTATTTTTGTGACACTTATTTAATAGCCCTTTTCACCCCCATTTTTCCAGCATAACATCTGATTATGATGCTTTCTCTGACCAAGAAAGTACGTAATCCACCTTAAAGACTATCTGCCAGTATGAAACTACATTTTGAGCAACTGAAGACTCATCTGCAAAAGTCTAAGTAGTCAGATACCTTAGTATCATTGGAAAAAAAATATTTCCTTTATAAGATATTCAGTATGTGAGAAGATGGAACAGACTGAATCTCACTTATAAGTCTCACTTGAAGTTGCAGGTGGCATGCTTAAAGACAAATGCGGAACACTTCATGGCAGACTGCCTGCTTCTCAGTCAGCAAAAGAAAAAACATTAGATTAAAAACCCTTTCAGCAGCAATGTGACATTGTTACGGTAACTCTACCTGTGTAAGAAAATTGGTAGTAAGTTTCCAAAACAACATAGGATTTAGTGTGTGCAAAAGTATAAATATCAGGACCAACTTCTAGATACAATAGATTTTTATTCAGTTTCTTTACCCTGGCTTTCTCCAAAAATGAAGCTGTGTGATTACACTCCTTATTTATACAGACATCTGCCATGTCCATTTCAGAAACTTTTGAACTTAATCACTCATTTCACATAAATTTCATGGAGAGTATAGGCCAAAGATACCAGTTCCTTATAAACTCTGCAAACGTCAACTACACAATAGGGAAGTATTGCTACAATGTGAATACTGCCTTTCTTCACTGAGGTTTGTCCACCAGATAACCCATTAGAGCAGGCACATGAGCTCAGTCCTGCCTTCAGCAGCCAGACACAATACGTCACCGAACTACACACAACAATATTGTGGATGGAGGGAACATGGGAGTGATAAAGAGGAGTTTGAGATATTTTTAGGGATAGCTAAGGTTACTGTGGTGCAGGACGGTGTGTAATGTAGGTCCTTACACAACAAAAATCAAGCTCTGTTATTTGTAAAAGTGCAAAGACAACAGGAAAGAAGAATAACAGAATTGTAATTTGTGAACTCTCATGATATTACAATTAGGAAGGACTTGTTGAAACTAGTATGAGATTGAAGAGTTCCAGGCAGACATGACACAAACATTGTTATCCAGTATGCTATACAGACAGTTCTGTTGCTTCCAAACACCTTTTCATTTTTGTCATAGAGGCCAAATCCCAAAACAGTCTTAAAACACACACCTAAATTATATGTATACTCCTGTTCATCTTTACTTCAAAATTCTAAGCTTTTAGGACATGTTTTCCTCTGTAACATATTTTGCATAGTAAAGATTAATCATACATTAAATCCTACAACTTTAAATAACTAGCTACTTGGGATGAGGGGGGAATCGATTGCCCACACTGGTTTAAAACTCAAGAGCAAGTCTTTTCATTTGTTCTATATTTAATGTTGGCTGAGATACAGAAAAAGAAGCAGGAAAATGGTTGAGGCATCTGTAGTTACATCATTTAAGCAAAGCACAAGCCAAGTCAGATTTCTTCGAAAAGATATTATGCATCCTCTTCATTGTGCACAAATTAAGACATCAGTTTAACAAGGCCAAGTGCATTGATCCTGCACATAGGTCAGGACAATCCCAAGCACAAATACAGGATGAGCAATGAGTGGATTGAGAGTAGTCCTGAGGAGAAAGACTTGGGGGTGCTGGTTGATGAAAAGCTCAACAGGAACAAACAATGTGTGAGTGCAGCCCAGAAAGGCAACCGTACCCTAGGGTGCCTCAGAAAAAAATGTGACCAGCAGGTCAAGGGAGGTGATTCTCCCCCTATACTCTGCTCTTGTGAGAGCCTATCTGGAGTACTGCATTCAGCTCTGGAGCCCTTGACACATGGACATGGACCTGTTGGAGCAGGTCCGGAAGAGCACCATGAAGATGATCAGAGGGCTGGAACACCTCTACTACAAGGACAGGCTGAGAGAGTCGGGGTTTTTCAGCCTGGGGAAGAGAAGGCTCCAGGTAGACCTTAGTGCAACCTTCCAGTATCTGAAGGGGGCCTACAAGAAAGCTTGGGAGGGGTTTTTTGCAAGGTCATGTAGTGATAGGAAGAGGAGTAATAGGTTCAAACTGGAAGAGGGTATTCGATGTAAGGAAGAAGCTTTTCACTCTGAGGGTGGTGAGACACTGGAAGAGGTTGCCCAGGGAACTTGTGGATTCTCCATCACTGGATGTATGATGGCTTGGATAGGGCCTTGAGCAACCTGGTCTAGTGGGAGGTGACTTTACCCTTGGAAGGGGGACTGGAACTAGATGGTTTTTGTACCTCTAATATTAAGCATGAGCAGATCACATCAAGTGGCCTTAAAAAGTAACCAGACTTCCTGGGTAAGAAAGGCTCCTGACCACAATTTTTTTTATATGAGTTGGACACAGTTACAATCATTTTTTTTTCTCAGACAGAACAGCAGTTTTTTAAAATACAATTTTACAACTGAATCCATGTCCTGGCATGATGCTGCAGTTTCATTTTTGTAAGGGAATATAATCTTTAATGTACTTATATTCTTGGCTTGCTTATAGTTTGTGCAAAGCTATCTGAAGCTTACTATAAAATATACTAATGTAAAATTAAGTAGAAAAATTACATTGCCATTATTAGAAAAGAAGAATTCACTTGTCATTACATATTGCTTGCAGAGTTTGACATCAGCCTCTTAGACACAAAAATATGTTATTGCTCACTAAATTTTTAGATTCTGATCTATAGGATTTACTTTATTTCATTATTTTATGAACTCTTTATATTAGTAAACTAACTGTTGTATGCTTAATATGGCTTAATATGCATTACTCTAGATAATTTTTCTATAATTAGGTTTTAAATATTAAAGATTTTATTATTACAAAACAAGCCATTATTGCAAGTCCATGGAAACTCTAGGTCAGAATTTCATCTGACACATCTCTTAGCTGGTAACTATCTGATTTTGTGCAAGAGTTCATATGTTCCATCTTGTTACCTTGAATAATAACACAAATGGCAGACTTCAAGTTATGTCATAGACATGAAAGGATTTCAGCAGGCCTCTAATAAAAACTTTATCATGCTTGGAAGAGCCATTATTTCTCCATGAACATTTCACATGAGAACTGGTAAATCATAATAATGGCTACCTATTTTCTAGCATTGTAACAATCATTTATTTTGACATAAGTAACAAAACCAGTTTGGGACTCTCCTGCACTTGTAAGCTACCTTGGTGTGATCTTCTGATATGCAGACCATTTGAATCTCAGATCTATGTGCAGGCTTGACAGAAATATTTTCTACTCAGAAGTAGGAATGGGCATGAAAAAAGCAACCATTATCTTGCAAATGATACTTGCAGCTTCCTCCCAAATGTCCCTTTTCCCACTGAGTTACTAAATTCTCTGCAATCTCGGAGACAGTCAGATCCTGCTACTTCATTAGCAAATTGATACATGTATTATGCATACATATGCATAATATGTACCACCTGGTGGTGTTCAAAAAGACATGCAGACATAGTACTTCAGGACCCGGTCTAGTGGTCATGATAGTGTTGGGCTGACAGTTGGACTTGATGATCTTTGAGGTCTTTTCCAACCTTTATGATTCTATGATTCTATATGTAAAGATACAGAGGCACACACATTTACTGAGACTTATGACACTGGAGTTCTCTGCATCGGTGCACCTGCCATCAGGAGGGACTTTGCTGACTACTGCCAAGTTGAAAGAGATAGGTGTGCACCAACCTAAGCCAAACAAAACCACATGAAAGTTTCTTTGCAATGTGGTCTTTTTTTCCACCTGGTTACTGCTGTCACCTTAATAATGAATAATCCACAATGTTCTCATTATGCTCTTTTAAAACTAATTACATGATGGGTTTTCACATACACAAAAGTCTACTACGTAGTTTTTGCTGCCATCCTTACTAGCTACAAAGCATTAATGAATAAAATCAGGTTGAAGAGCTACTGTGTTGCATGTTTCTCAAGCTAAGCAGACCATTTAAAGAGAGCATCATCCCCAGAGCTAGAAAATCCACGGATTTGAAGACTCAGTCTCAATGCAGAGAACTTATGCAAAGATATTCTTAGCATAAGTCCTATCAGCTAATTTCCAAAGTCTTCCTGATTCCACTTGTAGTTGGAGTCAGTTACCTTACTAGCAAAAGTTTATGCAGCTTTAATTTAAAAATTGTTTTTCCCTCATTTTCAAATAAAGTCACTAAAATTAAAAAAATTGAAAGCAAGAACAAAAAGCTTAAGTCTTGCCATTCTGAAAAAAGATGTTAAACCAGCAACATCATTGGCAAATTTTATGTTTGTGCTAGGGAACAGACAGCATAATTCAGTTTGTCACTGAATAACTCAGAAAAAGCACTATTTTAATACAATTTCTCACTTGTTTACTCAGTTTGTTCCAGAGAGATGATTATATGCCAGTCAAGAACGTTCTCATGGTAGAGTATCTACGGTCTTGCTGATTTACTCAGTCACAACATGTAACTTAACAGAGAACATGGAACAACGATTTCCAAAATATTGTACCCACATTGGCTTTGGGAGGGTTGGTTCTTTTTTAAAATTTTAAGATTTTATTCTATTTAACAAGTTTGCCTTCAAGTGCCATCAGTTCTTCTGGCTTTTAGTGGAAGACTGAAGTTCTCAGCACCTTCCAGGACTTGAACATTGCTTCATTTTGCCATGTCCATGCCCTCTGCAAACCCTAAGATACTAAATCAAATAACCGTTGAATCTGAAGCAAACAATGGATTTGTGACATTTAAAATACTTGTCTGGAAGAGTCTGGCAAAAAGAGTTTTTCATTTAATTGTAAATAAGGTGGTATTTTACTGCAGTGATCAGAGATAAATCTCTACAGATAATTTAAATGTCTGTATGCAGTATTACATACCACATTATGCATGAGAAAAATGGCATTTCTCTCCCCCATCTGTCAAAAAATAATCTTTAGTAGCAGATGCATATGAAGATTGCTGGAACACTGGTGGGGAGGAAAACTGACTTCTCTCTGATAAGAGCAACTTAGTGAGATCTATTCAGGGGCAGTTTCAGGTCTACCATCCTAGGACAAATGAATGTTTAATTCGGATAAAAGGGCTGATTTCCCTACCCCTCTCCCTCTTTTCACATCTTCATTGTGAAACTTTGAAAGATATAATTATTCAAGTTCTTTAAACAACAGACTCACAATTCTACCCAATTCTGATAAGGATTTGGCTCATTTCAGAATATGTAATACATGAAGAGTTTGAGTGGTGCTTTCTCATAGAAGATCATGCCTTCTCTGCTAAATTATGTCATAGATACATTATTCTTATATTCTCTATTATTACAAACAATTCTTCATGCCCCCAGCATCAGAGCCAGAAGTATTTTGAAAGTCGAAGTAAGAAAAATAAAGCAAAATTACACTCCCAAAGATGTTAACTTGACAGGATGTGTTCAAAATGGAAGCAAAATAGAAACCTATCACTCCCACTGAAGCTCTGGTGCTTAACTAATCTGTCTGAAGCCTAGGCTTGCAGGAAGAAGGCCTCATCTCTCCTTGATTGCACTTTAGCCATACATGTACATCCACTTGCCTATATAGGAACACCCACAGTATCAGACTCCACATATATGAGCTCCTACAAGCACATTACATCTTTTTATGAGAAGATTTTAAGAGGACATACAGGTTTTACACAAACATTCACAAAGCTATATGTCTACCAGAATATATTTCTATAACCATGAAATATAAAATGTTTTATGAAAGAAAGCACTGAAATATCCAGCCCTCCAAAGTTAACTCTGATACAGATTGCTCACTGAATCTTATAAAGAGTGAAAGATTCTTGTTGGAAAATAACCATATTCTGTGGTAAAACATGCCCCTATGGACAAATCAGTCAAATCTTAAGGAGGACGATCTAGTTCATGATTTCTATACAGTTAATGTGGTATTTAGTGGGTTTTTTTTAGAATGTGATACAATTTAATGTTGTTCCAAGCAGATCTTGTTCAATTAAAGGAACATAATTAATTCAATACATTCAACAACCATTTACATTGTCAGCAAATGACCATTGAAGCCAATTAAACTGTAATTTTAAAACTAGAACAGCACCTCCTAAATACAGTTTTATGTACCAAGCTGCACACACTTAACAGTGATGGTCATGAGTATATGTGCACACATACAATACAGGAACATTCAACAGTTACTAATACAAAATTAGAGCTTAGAACTGTTAAATACAGAAGCAGGGCTGCAAGTGAACTTGCAAGAAGTGTACTTCAACCTTTAAATTTCCAGTTGAACCAAAATTATGGTCACTAGGACAGAATTAAGTTTTCCATTTCAACTGTTAGATCTACTGAAAACTAACTTCTCTGCTTTAATGTATTATTTAGAAGCACTTCAAAAAAGTTGGCTCTTCAACAGTTTAATACAGAAAGCATTAATTTCAGGATCTGATATTTCCAGAACAATTGTAGTCTTGAGATTTTCAAGAACACAACTCAAAATCTGTGTTTAGGAAAAAAAGATTCCACACACTTTACAGCATGATCTATAGCCCCACAGTTGCACAAATGTTACTGTAAAAACTAAATAGTCTCAAATCATAACTACTTCATCTAAGTTATTGAGAAGATTATAAGGGTACGTGGAAGAAGAATGTCTGTTCATTTAAGGGTAATCTGGTGAAGGGCAGTTTCAATGCAAAAAGTGATAAGAAAGAGGAAACCACAAAAAAGAACATAGTAAGACGCAAACCTGATTGCAAAAAAAAGGGAGGCAGCGAAGAAAACCAAACCTGGTCATTCACATGAATTGATAAAGATACATGGGTGTAGTGGGTCTGGCTGAACTGGTTTTCCCCATAGCAGCCCTCATGATGCAGTGTTTTGTGCTGGGAGCTAGAAGGGTGTTGATAACACACTTGTGTTGTGACTACTGCTGAGCAGTGCTCGCACAGCACCAAGGCCCTTCGCAACATTCCCTTCCCCCAACCCCAGTGGGATGGGGTGGTCAAGATCTTGGGAGGGAACACAACCAACGCAGCTGACCCGAACTAACCAAAGGGATATTCCATACCATATGGCATCAGCTCAACTATAAAGCTATGGAAAAGGAGGAGGAGGAGCCACTCCTTTGTCCTCCAGAGGAACCTTTATATGTCTTGGAGCCCTGCTTCCCAGAGAGGGGCCAGACATCGCCTGCTGATGCAAAGTAGAGAATAAATCTTTGTTTTCCTTTGCTTCTGCGCATGGATTTGCTTGGCTTTGCTTCTAGTATTATTAAACTGCTTTTGTTTCTCATCTTATTTTCTTCCCCTTTTTTGCTCTGCTGAGGAGGGAGAGGGGAAAAAGGCGGAGGGGATAGAGCAGCTTGGTGGGCACCTGGCTCTCAGCCAGGGTTAACCCATCACAATGGAAATGTTTCATTTCAGTGAGAGATTATACACAAAATAGAGACACAAACCTGACAGGCAAGAAACAAGTCTGGTCAGTCACACTAACTGATGGGCTATCAAGAAATTGCAGGCACCTCAGGTCTTTTCCAGTGATAGAGGTGTAAACTTGAGGGACCAGGATATTGGGGTGGGTGGTGTGTCAGTGAAGCTATGCAAACTGATAGAGGAATGTGCAGGGGAATGGGAGCAACAAAAGAAGGAAAGATAGAAAAGGGTATAAAAAGGGACTGGTCCTGTGTAACCCTTGTGTGACAGTGGGACTGATGTTTTGCTAATACACCCAGGGTGTTAAATTTGTAACCCAAACTTCCAGATCATTATGCACCTGAAAACAGGAACTGTGCTAGTAAATTCTTGGATCAATTGGAATGACACAAAATAAACAAACAAAAAGCTGACAGGCTTGGTGCTCAGAACTTGTAGTTTGTAGGATTCAAATAGGCGCTTACCAGGGTATGTACAAGACCTCCTGAGTAATAGATCTCTTCCACCTATCAGAACGGTGATACTAGCTGTAGAGCAGGAGGAAACCTAAGGGAAACCAGGCTAAGGCTGAGCTCTCTACAAATTGAACCTTCAAATTTGTGAAGAATCAGGTAGAAAAGGTAAATGGAGTTGCAAAGGAAGAGTCTAAGTGTAGACATTTAAACCTGGTGGAGCCAAATAGCAGAACAGAGTATTGCAGAGAAAAATCTGCAAAATACAGGGGAAACAAACATCACTGAACTCTTAAGTAATATATCCAGTGCAAGCAAATCGCTTGCAGCACCTGGCATTAGACAAATGCCAGTTCATATCTGAACACCAAATGCTGCTACATGCCCAGACTTACCTGCACTGAAAGATAGTCTTTAAAAAACAAAAGAAGGGAGAAGGGGAATTTGTATTTTTAAATAATGTTGTATGTATGAATGTTTAACCTAGATTAAACTACAACTCCAGACTGACTTTGATACATGCTCATCAACAAAATTGTAAACTTATTCTTGAATAATTGAATTTATGAGTAAAGTTTGGTGGTGTTATAAATATCCATGGAAGTTCTAAATATAGTACATAGCATATAACAATTTATGAAGTATGACATAGCTATTAGCAATAGAACACAATTAGTAGTATTTTATAATATCTAATTAGTTCAGAGTATTTAAGGCAAATTTAAGTCAAACATGATCTAAGCAGAAAACACCATCAAAAAACAAAGATGGGAAGAACATCTCTGATGAGCCAAGGCTTTCCAGAAAAATTATTAGAAACAGCTTGAGCCTAAAATATCAAATCCCACAATTTTTGCATTAGACTGGGTAGTAAGGTAATATCTTTAACTCTTTTAAGTATTTTATCTTCAATTTCTACAAGCACAGGATCCGTACTACACTCATCTGCTCCTGAAGCTATGTTCACTCAGGTTATCACTTGCAGATTTCCAGCCACCTTCTGAAATTTAGCTGCTGTACTCCAGTAAGGCTTTCTCTTCACTAGTAATCTTTGTTAGTCTCTCTGGAAAGAAATCTATTCTTAATTTTATGCATTTTAGGTTTTGTTTTCATTCTCTGTTTCCAGAATCAGACATTTTAAATCTTCAAAGCATATATGAAGTTATGTGTGCCTGCCGTATCTGTAGCATAAACTGCTCTTTTATTTATTTCCTGTATTTCACGCTCAAGCTGTTAAAATACTTTTCTTGCTATCAAGAAGGAATGGTATTTTGATAACACTATAGTCTATATTTAAGAGTCATGTAGGCTTTGGACAGTATATTAGGTGAAATTTTAAACCCTATTAATTCTACAGTGTCTTGGGAAGTGACTTTTTTCCTTTAGAAAGCCTTAGTACAAAGATGTTCCCATCTTCACTGGTATTGTTTCTGGGGTTTTTTGTGGGTTATTTTTTTTTGGGGGGGGAGGGGGAGTGATTTGTTTTATACCATATAATCCATTTAGTTCAATACTACTTTTATTAAATTCGAGCAAGACTGCAAATTCCACTGTTACATTATAAAGGTCTTTGGGATAATCACTATTTTTCACACAGGTATTAGAAATCCATCAGGAATCTCCTGTTCACAAGATGACTTCTCTAAAAATGTAGTTCAAGGCTGGATGAATTCCCACTAGTTAAAACAAATTCAGAAGAAACTACAGCTCTGGCACTGGGTCAGAGAAGCTGCACAATACCGCGCACCACTAGACTTCTTTAGGATGTTCTGTCTTACCTATTTAATTCCAGTAAGGAATAGGGAAGTTATCTTAGCCTCACAGCTTTATTTTGAAAAATACATTAAAAGTGCTGTTTGACAGGATTTTTGTTCATTATTCTGAGACATACAGTTTGAATTCAATCAAGTTCCTCCAGTCCAGGAATGTTGTGGCATGGTTGCTACTTCTGGGTAGGAATACACCCAATTATTCATATTTTGCCACCCTGCCGAGAAATTTTTCCCTAAAAACACTTCAGTTGAAAGTAGGAGGGAAGGAAAATAACTGCAACCATTCAGAAAGTTTTACCCCGATTTCATGTCCTCCCCACATTTTGTCTTACACCAAGGAATCCATAGGATTTAAATGAAGTTGGCATACTCCTAATTCCCAAATCTCCAAGTTTAGTTTCCACTACATTAAAATATTATCTCTGCTAAATCAACTACTTCATATTTAAACATCAAGAAAGGAGGTTTTCTTAGTCTATGTGCTATCAAGAAGATCAGCTTTCAACACTCACACGAAGTAATTCTATTTACTTTTTTGTCTATGTGTTTTTTAGCAACTACACAACTTTAAGTTTCTTCACTGAAATGAAATATATTTCTTGTATTTCAAATTTCATATTTGGGTTACCATTTTTCTCAATTAGGAAGAGATTAAAGCCTTAATAGTCTAAAGTTAGGACCAACACATCTCAAAGTGTGGCTTACTAACGAAGAAAAAAAGGCAAGTAGCAACAACATCCATTTCAGGAAAGAACCCACTAGCATTAATAAGATGTTCACCCACGTGCAAGTGAAATATCCATGTACTACTATTGTCCATGAAACATCTACAACAAAAACAATATACATTATATATTCCTCAGTTTATGTAGAAACTATATCATAGGAGCTTTGAAATCACAGAACCTAGTGAGAATTTTTTTAGAGTGCTCTAGAAAAGTAGCTTAAGATTAAATGTACTATCTGCTTATTTAGAAAAGCTTTAGACTGCCCAAAGCCATTGCCTACTCCTGTAATCCCTATTCCAAGATTAACTCAGCAAAATCCAGAAACCGGTAAGGACAAACATCCTGTACTTAAGGAACATTGATAGCTGCATGGGACACAGCAAATCAAAATTTACTGGCCCCTTTTAATATCTTAATGGAGCAAGTTTCACTAGTATGACATGTCCATTTTGTGGATTTTTCTTACCTGGACTTAAGTAAAGCTTCTCACATTGTTTCCCACAGCATTCTCCTGGAGAAACTGGCTGCTCCTTGCTTGGATGGGATTACACTTCACCGGATAAAAAAATTGGCAGGATGGCCAGGCACAGAGAGTTACGGTGAATGGAGTTAAATCCAGTTGGCAGCTGGTCACAAGTGGTGTTCTGCAGGGCTTAATATTTGGGCCAGATCTGTAATATCTTTCTCAGTCATCTGGATGAGGGAATCAAGGGCACCCTTGGCAAGTTTGCAGATGACACCAAGTTAGGTGGGTGTGTTGATCTGCTTGAGGGTAGTGAGGCTCTACAAAAGAATCTGGACAGTCTGGATTGATAGGCCAAGACCAATGGTATGAGGTCNCAAATGTCAGGTCCTGCACTTTGGTCACAATAACCCCATGCAATGCTACAGGCTTGGGGAAGAGTGACTGGAAAGCTGCCCAGTGGAAAAGGACCTGGGAGTGTTGGTAGACAGCTGGCTGAATGAGCCAGCAGTGTGCCCAGGTGGCCAAGAAGGCCAAAAGCATTCTGGCTTGTATCAGAAGTGGTGTGGTCAGCAGGAGGTCCCTTCCAGCCTGAAACATTCTATGATTCTATCCCTGGAGGTATTTAAAAGACATGTAGATGTGGTGCTGAGAGACATGATTTAGTGGCATCCTGACAGTGCTGGGTTAACAGTTGGACTTGATGATCTTGAAGGTCTCTTCCAACCACAATGATTCTATGATTTGATATGCAATAGAGAACTCTGAAGGCAAGGGGATCACTAGCGCTCAGGGTGAAGGTGTTGCCATAACACTCTAGTAGCAATTGCCTGCAATTTTGAGTTCATCTCTCCAAGAAACCCCATACGTATTTAACTGAAAGTAAGGCTGAAACTGCCCAAAGGGGAAGCTTCCTCAAAGAAGGCAGTCTGCTTGCTCTCCAATGATCTTTACCTACATTTTCATTTATTTCTTAACAGCTCAGACTGACATATAATAGATTAGAGAAGGAATTTATCTGAGCCACTGCCCAGTAAACACTTACATGATTTGTGCCTGTTTGGTTATAATGATTGTCCCACTGTGTTGAGAAGAACTTAAAAGAAGAAAAGACCAAAACTTTAATTCCCTCATCACCTTCCAAATCACGTCTTATTTACTTTTGCTAGGACCAGTAGTTATCTGTCAAATCTGTTCCTTAATGCTTTTTTCAAAAAAGTCATCTTTGCTTCCTGAGTAAGGAGCACAGTTTCATTTCAATCTCTCCAAAATGTTTCTACCTGGAAACTAAGATATTTTTGTTCAAAATTATGCCATAGGCTGTAACTGCAGTTACAGCTCTGTTTTACATCACAGATCTTTGGGATAAGCTCTGATTATTTTGTATTTTCAGTGAGGCATCACAGTCACAATTCCTGAAACACAAACACTGGAACTTGAAGAGAAAAAGTATGTTCAGGTTATGATGTGTGAAGTATCTAATAGTTAACAAATATGCAGTTCTGCTCAGCTTTGTTCTTAGATCATGGATCATACACATCTGCCACTCCTAAACTCCTATTCTACAAAAATTGCTATTTATTTGCTACTTAACAAAATTCTGGCAAGGAATATATAAAAATAGGGATAAAATAAATATCACACAGCCCTATATTACAATAATAAAAGCAGCACAAAAGGAATAGCCATCCTTCCTATGCAAAGAAAAGGACCTACAGGAAAGATGGGGAAGGATTCAATCAGAGAATGTAATGATAGAACAAGGGGCAATGGTTTCAAACTGAAAGAGGGTAGATTTAGATTAGCTATAAAGAAGAAATTATTTACTGTGAGGGTAATGAGACACTGCAATAGTCTGCCCAGAGAAGTTGTGGATGCCTCCTCCCTGGAAGTGTTCAAGGCCAAGCTGGATTGGGCTTTGAGCAACTTGATCTAGTGGAAGGTATACCTGCTCGTGGCAGGGGGGTTGCAACTAGATGATCTTAAAGGCTCCTTCCAACCCAAACCATTCTATGATTCTAAAATCACCAAAACATTTGAAACATCCAAGGTGTCATTTTCACAGAAATATTTTACTTGTCTTGCTTCTATATTCATCCTATCAAAAAGCAGCAAAATCTCTTTTGCTGCCTGTTTTTAAAATACACATTACTACTTCTCTATAAGAAGTGTAAAAACCGCCATTGTCCACAGTCTATTCTGTTGCATATCAGAAGTTTTTTTTTGATATTTAAAATGCAGGAATCCCCAAGACACTTGAGAGGCCAGTCTACACTGGTTCTCTTTCCTGTTTTCCCTTTCATTAACTCCAGCAAAGGCCTTTTGACAATGATCAGCTATAATATCCAGTCAGCCATTCACATTCTCCCTTTCAGAAGTCTGTGGAGAATATTTTCTTCTTCCTTTTCCAATTCTCACTTTCCCAATGGAAGTACTCTGATGAGGCACCAAAAGAATTACATTGTCAGGTATAGAACAAAAGAGGTAAAAAGCAATGAAAAGATCAAATGCACACCAACATGCAAGTGATCTCACAACAGTACAGTATTACAGAAGACATAAGATGAGCTGCTTAGGTTCTCTCAGACCCAATCTGTCCATGTAGGAAGACTGGTCCCAGAACTGAGCCTTGGGGGACCCTACTTGTGACCGGTCAACAACTGGATTTAACTACACTCACCACAACTCTCTGGGCTCAGCCATCCTGCCAGTTTTTAACCCAGCGAAGAGTCCACCTGTCTGCACCATGAGATGCCAGCTTGTCCAACAGGATGCTGTGGGAGACAGTGTCAAATGTGTGTTGAACTCCAGGTAGACAACATCAGTCACCTTGCCCTCATCCACTAGGCAGGTCACCTGGTCATAGAAGGAGATCAGGTTGGTCAAACAGGACCTGCCCTTCATGAACCCATGCTGCCTAGGCCTGATCCCCTGCACTTGTCCTGCACTTGTCGCATAAGCCCATCCAAGATGAACCTCTCCATAACCTTCCCTGGTACTGAGGTCAGGCTGACAGGCCTGTAGTTCTCCAGATCCTCCTTCCTGCCCTTCTTGTAGATGGGTGTCACACTGGCAATCAAGGTGTGTCTAACAGCTACACTGGAGTACATGTATAAAAAAAAGCCTTTAATCCTACTGGACTTTGCAGAAGACAGGTAGAAAAATCAGCAATTTTTCCAATCAGGAGTAGAAATTGAAGGGAAATAGCAATCAGACTTCAGAAAATTTGCTATTAGAAACTTGTTTTTATTCATTAGTATCTGCACTCAGAGGAGCTTTGCAAATGCTTTGCTATCCCTGCAGAAAGGTCTACAAGTGGTCGAAATGGTGCAGCCCCTTCATGAAGTCATTCAGAAATCAGAACAGCAAGTAATATAAACTACTGTACTCCAACTCAGCAATGTGCAGAGCATGAACAAACAAAGAGTTACATCACTGAAAACCATCTAGGCTGATTGCATATTGATACAGAATTTAAGTATGTCTATAAGCGAGGGTCCTGGTTTTATTTCAGTCGTATTAAGCATTTGATATAACTTGGCTATATAGGTGCATATCATGTTCACACCTGAACCAATGGCCCATGCTTTCTACCAAATACCACTGTCCTTCCATACAAAACTACCATGTTCCCTTCTTCTAATCCAAGGAGATACGGCAGTGTACGGTGTCTTCAAAGTGACCTTGGAGCAAGTGAAAGAAAAGCCCTCAGACCCTCTTAACTCACTACATAGTTTATATGGCGAGAATGAGCTTTAAATCCTTAACTGATACTAACTTGTTCTAGTGCTTACATACCTTGAATGAGAAGCAAAGTGTTTCTGTTACTTAGTATTATGTGTTATCCTTATGCTATTCTGAAGTCAAATTTAACAGCAAATGAAGATGGTTGCAGACATGAGGAGTTTTTACTTTGACAAGGTTAAATAACTCTAGTTATAAGTATTGTCAACTTTATTCCTCATTATGCTCAACAAAATAAGAATTAATCGCGAATTCAGTTCAGTATCCACATGATAGGTTTGAAAAACCAAATCTGTATTTTAGATGAAAGGCTTTTCCATGCTATCTTTCTAAATACAAATGTGTGTGCTTATGTATTTACTTACATACAGTAAGTAAATATGTAAGATTTGCAAGAATGAAACCATCATGAAAAGTATTTTAGCACGTGAGGCACTAACCTTATCTGACAAAATAACTCCAAAATCCCTTGCATCAAAAAAGATCACTATTTACAACAAAAGACATTCCTCCAGTGTAGCTAGTGTGAACATCAAAAATCCTGTGCCTTGATAACAAATACTATGAGAGAGTGTACTCCTTGCATATTAGGCTACCTGTACAATTACTCTTACACAGATTCTCAAGCTAAGGCTAATAAAAGAAAAAGGGGAAAGTGGCTTCTTTTTCCTCCACACTCTGTGATGGCAGTTCCCTGCCACAACTGCAACACTACAAGATTAAGCGCGTTCCATATGCACCTTTTTCCAGGCTACAGATTTACCAAACAGAGGGAGGAACCACAGGAGTGCCATTGAAGGATACTTTTCCATAGGCATCCCCTCCTATAACCCTGACTTCAGATACTCTTCATGAATTGGTACACTGCATAGCTGCTCTTCTGTCTTCCACATCCATTCACATCCTCTGATAGGGTTCCTAGAATTCTAGTGTCTCACATGAATATAGCATTTCTTCTTGATCCTCAACCTCCTGCATTAGGGAACCATAAAAGCCATTAAGGGCTTTCCCCATACACCGTCCACCAACAACTCCACTTCTTTCACTGGAAGGACGAATACTGGAAATGGGAGAACAGATTCACCAGCTAACAATGAAGTCAAACAGAAGAAACTAAAGTAGTAGCAACTTCAGATTTTAAAAAAATAGGACATGAAATGCATCTGACTCCATTTTTCTTTTTCCCACCCACAGACATTTTGGCAATCAGCACCTCACCAACATTGTGATGCATTCCTACTGCATGTTGAAAAATAAAGGGAAAAAAAAAATAGCAGAACTTCACATGTAGCCTTGGTAACAGTTAAGTCAACAATGCATTGGAAATGGGAACATCTTTCAGAGCCACTAATAATTTACCTTCTGAGACAAGTCAGGTGCAGCCTATCTGCAGTATTTTCAGTGCTCTAAATACACTGAGCAAGAAAGAGAAAATGGCTCCTGAGAGTAACATGCACAAAGAGAATCCGTTCCCCAGCATGCTGTCAATGCAAATGATAGCTACTGCTTAAGTAAAAATCTTTATCTTTCATAATATTGCCTTTTTATTCAACTGCCACTGCTCTGTGGCAGTTCTTTTCCGGTAAGTCCTTCCTGTCCCATGGAAGGTTTCTCTAAAGTATGACTTCCAGAAATGAAAAATTCTGAATGACTGCTCTGAAGTAATGAATTACATGAATTACATAGTTGTAAAGCCAGAATAAAACCAGAACTGTAACTAAGGAATCTCCCAGAGGAACACAGATATGTGGTTTAGCACAAATTTACAGCATTCCATGTATTCTTTGCAAAACAGTTAAGAACTAGTTTTCCCAGGAAAGAGGAGCCCATTTATTCACTTGCCTCTCTCAAAGCTCTTAAGTTGTACTTTTAAATACTATACAACTATATACAACCAATACAACTACAGGTATTAAGTAATTGGATAATGTCCATTATTCCCTGGCATTGAGTAGCTGAGAAAAAATAGCTACATATTTAGTGTGCTTAGAACTCTTTAATGAATAGAGACATTCACATTGCTAAACTTCTGTATGCCTTTGCTTATTTAATAACAACAACAAAAAGAACACATAAGAGGCCTACCAAAAAAGATTCCTCAAGTTCATTTATAAGCAGGCTTACAATCCAGACTTAAGTGTTCCAAAAAAGAAAAAGAAAAAAAACAACAAAAAACCCCAAACAAAAAACGCATTTACTCCAAGGCCCTAAAATAATTTAGTTCTGTAATGGCTCAGAAAATCTTCCTGTCAAAGCCAGATGTGTAAGAGTGATTTCCAGATGCTATAAGCCTTCAGAACTCATTACAGATGCTTCAGTGACAATTCAGAATACTCAGCCTCTACCTGAGGTACCTATGCAAGTATGCCTCATTAACGGTCAACTCAAGAGCAATCAGCCATGCCTGGATCTATTTTACTGTTCTTATTCTACAGTATGTTCATACTTTTATTTCTCCCTCACCCCTACAAACCTATCAATGAACAGGTTTGATCTGCCTGAACTCCTAACACTTGAAATGATACTCTTGCTATAAACCACAGGAGAATAGAAACTTGTTTTGAGTTTGGCAATGCAAAATACTGATGCAATATTTTACATCACAAACTGTACTGAATGCTAGAAATCAACATTTTCCAAGTACTCCTCAATCAGCTATACGTACTTGCATCACCTAGTTTGTTCCAGGTATCTTTAGAGCTACTGAAAAAGATTTGCCACACAAGCTCAAAGTCTACCCATTAGCAGCTTTACCATTAGCTTTATCATAAGCAAAATCTACCCATTAGCAGCAGTACTGTGCAGCTTTCTTCTTTCAAAATCTATACGTAAATCTTCTGCTGCTGAACGAAGTTATCTTCTTAGATTTGTTGAAAATGAATTTTGTACATGCTCCTTTGCCCTCATGGTCATTGCTATCTCTTCTATTTCTCAACAAGAGGAGATCCCTCTGGACGGCTCAATTTCTGTTTTCATTCAGAGAGACTGAGCTGAAGTGATCTCCTTTTGGAGAGCAGCTCTCAACTAAATCCCTCTAGAATGTAAGAATTTAATCTTTACAATATACCCTTTCCTATGGTCACCTGCAATATTTAGTCTAGCTCATTGCTAGATAATCAGCAGGTACTGTAATTAGCATGAATGCTGTAACAAACCCAAGGTATTATGCAGAGGATTAGGATCTGTTTGGCCTCAAGTATCTGTCTTGGAAACATTTTTGCTAAAATTGCATCAGTTCACTTCATGTGGATGAGAGGAAGAGTTATGCTTTCTTCGTCTGTTTAAAATATCCCTCACCTCACCAGTGAGGTAACTGCTTTTGCCTATATGTAGGCATCTTTAGCAGAAGAGAATAGGATGTGCTTATAAAGAAAATCAAAACACAGGACATAAGGCATTTGTGAGTATCAGGCTTGATACCAGAAAAAGAAAGGCTCATTTTTCCAAGTACTTAATATGAATTTTGGGTCGCCACCTCCTCCCCTCCATGCTTTCTGTACATCACCAATATTCTAGTACATCCTTTGTTACACTATTATAACAAAGAGTGCTGACAGGAAGACATTCCAGTCTCACTGCTGCTGCTGATCAGGAATTAAAAGTCAGCAAGACCTTTCTTCAATAACTTATTGCTAAGGAGGAAAAAAAAAAAAAGCACATGAGGGGAACATTATAAGAATCCGTCAATCACACAGTTTTCTGTGGTTAGCCAACATGTCATTTAAAAACATGGCAGAGAACAGCCAGTCTTTAATGCAAGAAAGCTTCTGCTAGCTGCATGGTAAACATACCAACCAAGGACCTGAAAAAGGAGTCAGTCTTTGTAAAGCTCCATGTCTGATCCTGTTAAGATCAGTATTTTCTTTTCTAGCTGCAGCTGAAAATAGCATTTCTTCATTCTGATTCTGTTTCTTAATCCCATTTTAAGACAAAGCACTAATATTTCCAAAACCATGAAGTTTAGTTTCATACCATCTAAAAAGGTAAAAATAAGAATAATGAAGATTTTGTTGCCAGGCAAATTCCAGTTCTGCTACTTATTACCTTTATTGTGATAAAAGCATTTGAGAGTATTGTATGAATATTAGTAGTTTAGAATAACATATAAAAACTGTGCTATGTTGTTTTAATGCAATATTTTTTTTTTTTGGAGGGAGGATTTTTTTTTCTGTAAGGATCTGATCTAGACATGCTTTTATCCTGATCACAACTGTTAAATTTCTGCATTTGGGAAACAAACAACTGGTGAGCTTTCTATGAATACATTTTTAATTGGAAAGGAAAAACATATTAGAGAGAAACAAGTCTGTACATACTGAATGGCTACACTAGTATTTTGACTGCAATGACAGAAATAGCTCCACAGAAATAACATTTTATATGTAGAAAGTAAAGGAATACAGAGAAACACCCTTAATAACCATTATTTCTAACACCATATTCTGGCATTTAGCCTCTTTTGAGATATGTAGGAAATAGCATTACCAACCAATGCCTTTAGTGGCACTGAAGAAGGAAGCAGATGCCCAGCTACACGGCACTCATTGTTAAATCACAACTGCAGAGGGTGCATTTTTTCCAGGGATTTTTCAGTTTCTCAAAGAAAAAAAAAAAATCTAAAGCTTTTGGTTCTAAAAAAACCCCTTAATCGGAAGGAGACAGATGGTTTCATCCTATACTTTAAAAATAATTAACAAAAATAGGTATTTGATTCTTGGGAGCTACAGTCGGAACTAAGAAAATTAGAATTGACTACATTTCTTTCTAGTCTGCTCAGTGGATGCCTTCTCAGAATCTCCTGCTTAGCAAAACAAAATAGCAAGTACACACACACACACAAAAAAAAGAATTTCCTTCACACATACAGAATAGAGGAGCATATGACCAAACTGTAAATATTTACGTAGTGTCTAGCTTAAGAACCTAAAACAGGATTTTAGCTTGAGGATTTCTTGGACTATCTGGAATTCAGAACGTTGAAAGATTTTTGTGGAACATTAAGTATACGAATTTTAGTAGTTCTACTTACGGTTTTATCCTTCCTTAAGGAATAATCATGAACATAAATCTCACAATTACATTTGAAAATTAATTATTACATATCTAAGTTCATAAAGATGGAAGAGAGGCCACATTCATTTTCCCCAGTCTGGCTAAGAACCTGTTTATACGGTAACAATCCTTCTAAATAATACTCAGACAAAAAAGAGAACCTAAGAGATGAGACGCTTAGGCTTAAAAACAAAACAATAGCAACCAAAAAAAAAAAAAAAAAAAAAAAAAAAAAAAAAAAAAAAAAAAAAAAAAAAAAAAAAAAAAAGAAAGAAAAAGATTCCACAGAACACCCAAACCAAATGAAAACTAAAACCCCCAACATATTTCCCTGAAGATTACATGACCATGCCTGCAGAAAAGACTCCATAATCTGTGACACAAGCTGGTCACACCAGCTTGTCTGTTTTACAGAAGCCAGTGTAGCCATTAGAAGTAACACAACTCCTTAGCTCTCAGTGAGTACCAAGGTTCAGACAAATGCATCATTACAGCTCCTCAGTAGGCCAGTTCCTCAAACTTAAGCTTTCTATTTTGCATCCTTCCTGTTTTTCTTAACACGACCCATCTCACTATAGCAAAAACAGCATTGTAAGCCCTGGATTCCACAAAAGGAAGAAACAAATCATTTTGCTGACAAGCCTGACTGCAGCATTGCAAAAGCTTATAAGGGTAGGAGTAAATTAATCATGCAGAGATCCATGCTGTCATGGCTAGAAGCTTTTGGTACCTGAGGTGGCTCAATTATAACTAGTTAGAGCATCTCCCTACTACACTCTGTTCTGACATGCAAGCTTGCCAAGACACAGCAAAGAGGTTTCTTATATTGTAAGGAATCATAAAAGGACGCAAAGACATGAAGCTACGCAAATCAACAGGAAAGCTTAGAACTGACCTAAGAGAAATAAAATCTCCCAGCAACACAAATTGACCTGCTATGTAAGGCATTTTGTGCACCTAAGCTAGCTACTAGTGTCCAGAGCAATTCCAATTTTTACAGATGTGAGGACAAACCTATCGCCTTGAAGAAAATTCTTTCCCTTGCAGTATCATTTGCAAGAGGCTTTCTAACATCTCGTCTTGAAGACACACACACAAATGAAGCAACTCCTGCTAGTATGGCTATACTTCACAGCTCTTCAGAAGTGATTATTCATCCTTGTCCAGAATGTAACAATATCAGGAAGGCAATGATTTGTTTGTATGATAGGAGTCATTAAGTTTAGGGCTAAGACGTCAAATTCACATTTGCAATACCGAATAATTAAAGTTGAACTGAAACTATCTCAGAGCACCTGTTCATTAATGTTTTACATCTGAACAAACTGCAGAAGGTTTTATGGACAATCAAGGATAAAACTTTTTGGGAGTGAGGGAGAAGAAGTATAATTTCTTCCAGTCACATAGTTTATTTTATAGATGCTTGTAAGGGTCTTTCTCCTCAAAGCAGAATTAAACCAAAAAAGTGCTAATGATCCCCTTCAATTTTTTTTAACTTTGGGTGGAATCCCTTAGGACCAGCACTGAAAATGGCATGCCATATACCTGTCACAACAAACTGAACTTCACGATGCACATTGCAGGTTTTGACACGTACCTCTCCACTGTTCCATAATATGATATATAATTAATAATTATTGGTAACTATATATTAGTGCTAAGCTCTAAAGTCTCCAAGTACCATTCAAATACCAACTGACAATAAATAGGTCTTATGAGGACTTGCAGCTCTTCGTTTTTTTTTGTTTTCTCTAGCCCAATAAAATAAAAACACTATTTAGATTAATTTTACTACAATTTTGCATATATATACAAACCTATACAGTATACACACAGCTTAAGCCTTTGAATCTGGTACTGATTCCCTTTTAAAGTGCTACCTGGGAGAAGGAAGGGGAAACATTAAGCCAATACTAATCCCTCACATTTTCTTAAAACCCAAAGGCCTTGTAAGCAAGAAATACTACATACTTAGTAAAAAAATTAGCTCTGAAATAAATGGGTAATTTATTGTGTAAAGGTATCTAATTTATACAAAATAAAAATAATTTCATAAGAAGGAAGCCACTTTCCTAGGATGGGTAGCTAAAGCCTACAGTTAAACATAGTTATTTCTTATAAGTTCTTAAAACCAGAAGGAATAAATGAATTCTTCTGTGATGACTTAGTTTATGTCAGCAGCATGTCTCACACCACTTCTTGGCTTGAACACCTAGCAGCAGCTTTTGTAAACTAAGTAGTCATGGTTATACTTGCCAGTAACACAAAAAAATCCATAATCTAAATCTAGTGTCTTTTTAATCTGCCACTGTAGTAATTGAAATAAGTTTAAAAGGTGATGGTATGTGTATATAAACAGCAAATCAGTACTTAGCTTTTTTTATTAGAACTGTTTTGAGTTACTACTGTTTGAAACTTTTTCTCTTATTTAGAAGCTTCTAGAAGTACTTTAAAAATTATAAGAAAAGCTAACATAGAAAACAACAACAAAACCAACCAATCAACCAACAACAACACCACAACCAAAACAACACAGGAACAATACTGTCTCAATGTATTTGCCATGGTGAAATTTGTAATAGCATCACATTTTCCAGCACCACCAAGGCATCTCAAATTACTGAGGGACCAATTAGCACTTATTCTTACATCATATGAATGAGTTAAACACCACTTGCACAACACAAAGATCTTATTTATTAACAAACCTGAACACAGCAGAATGCTTTTTCTTTCGCATCAGAAGATGATTATTTAAAGCAAAAGAACACCCAAATTGATACAGTTAACAATTTAATGAAAAATATAAAACATGCCAAAGTTTACTATAAGTATCTAAAAGTCCACTAGATTCTGTACATTGAAGTGATTACTGTAACACTCTTATACTCTCTATATAGACACACCTATTTTCCTAGCTCAGTTCAGTCTTGTTCCATAGACTACACAAAAGAAGTACTAGACCATCTTTATCTTACATAAAATACTTGAAGCCAGACCTATGAGGATAAAGAAAAAGGGGTTGTAGAGCTTCAGAAAAAAAAACATATGACATTTCAGTCTGTACACAGGAAGCTCTATTATTTTTATAAAAGATCAGAACCTCTCTTATTAGACTGCCTCTCCATGCTAGGAAGAGCATCAGGGTTAAGCATGCACCGAATGATGATGCAATTACACTGAAGTACCTCACTTTTAGTGACATCTTAGTCCTTTTAGTAGGAAAGGAAGATTAGACAGCAAGGCATAGATCTTAAGCCATTGAGCTCTTCAAAACAGACTCTCTGGAATATTTTTTTCTTTTGGAGATCAAAAGACATACTTTTCTAACCACTTAGCTCTTTTACATTTATAGTTGCTGACACTCAGTAGGATCATGAAGTTCACCAAGCATAATGGTGGAATATGCGTCTAATACAAACAGAGAAAATGGACTCAGAAGAACATTTGATAAAGGTTAAACAAGTGATGAGAATCTTTTTGTCATGCAGTTCCCCAAATTACTTTCTTATATAATGAGATTGATGGCAGATAAATTGAAAACATGTAAATACAATACAGATTCTATACCATATATAACTAGAACCTCATTTTCAAAGGTCAAAGCTGAAGGACCATCGTCATTCCTTCTGTATCAAGGATTCTATTTAGTTCTAGCTGCCACAGCTGAGCAAAGTCAAAGATCACTTAAAAAGAAAAAAACAGTTTTAAGCTTCAGATTTTTTCTCCCCAGCTTCATTCATCTGCCAGTGTTATGAAAACTGAAATTCTGCACTTAACAGAAGTTATATTCTATGTAAATTATTTACAGCGTATCCTCAGTCCCTCCAACTCAGTCACTTTTGCTGAAAACTCAGGTGAGTAACAAAGATGCATTCCTCTATGGGCCCATACTTTCCAATACAAACAGCTGCTTTAGCTTATTTCTCTTCATTAGGAACAATCACCTGTTCTCTTCCGGAGACTGATTTCCCATCCTGATTCTCATCTCTGCTCCAAACACTCTCAACTATATCAGTGCTCTCCCTCTAGCAGCTGCCTTATGTATAAATGTGCTTTGGGAGAACAGAAGCAGAGGGAAATATTGAAGCAAAGACAGCTAATATTGGCTAAAACGGTAGCATTTGCCAAACAAATGATTTTACTTAGATTAAATAAGGCAGAACAGGTATGAAGTATATTTAACAGATCTGATAATTTTTCGCAAGCTACAAACAACAAACACATTTAAGAAAATATTAAAGCAGCCCATCGACCCACTAATGAATTATCTTTCCTTTTCACCTCATTCCAGTTATTCTTTCTGAAAAGGGGGAAGAGGAAAATCCCACTCCTGCCTGCCAAGAGAAGGGTTTGGTTGTTGGCAATGCTCAAAACTGTTCATTTTAAGTCTTAAAGACAACAAAATGAATATAAAACTAACAAGACAGGGGAGGAGAAAACAAAACAAAACAGATACATATTTTCTCACTTACACTTTGAGAACTCAGGAGTTTAAATACTTGTGCAAGACTTGGATGCAATTCTTCCCTTTACCAGAGAGCCACACTTGTCTCTCAGGATAGCTGAAAGGTTACATGAAGGAATCAATACAATGGTTTGGATTGGAAGGGACCTCAAAGATCATCTAGTTCCAATCTCCATTATGTTAGGTTGTTCTAACACCCGCTAGTTAGTTATGTTGCTCTAACTCAAAGGCTACAGGATATACCAGTCTTAAATGCACTCTATCACTTCAGCTGAAACTAATTTTGTGCAAGTAACAACTTAGGAGAGGAGGATCCAGTATTTGAACTATTGTCCTAAACAAAAAGACACCACCAAGAAGGTCTGTCTTGCTCTGGGTGTCATTGTCTATTTTATAGGAACAGTAAGAACTCAACAGGAAGGACTGGGGAAGGGTGCCTGCAGAGGGAGGGGTCTTGCAAGCATCAGCTTTGTGGTAGATATATTCTGCAGACAGCAAAACCTCTGCCTTCAATCTGAATCTGCATTATTATCCTTACAAATGGGCCATTTGACAGTTCACATTACACTGTTGGAAGGATTCTTGTTATCCCAGCTCTTGTATGAAGATCTCTTTCTTGTGTTTAGATTAGCAAACTGCTTGACTTTAAAACACATTTTTCTGTTACTGTGTGTTACGCAGTAGGATAAGGTGTAAGTTTTGATGTTGATGAGAAAACTTTATGAGAAAAGACTTAAGTATTTGCATGATTTGTCTACCAGGTAAAAAAGCTTCAGGATTTAAGCAGATAAATTTTATTCATCATTCATTTTATCCCACTATAAACAGAAATAAGATGCATAAAATATTAAGTGTAGCTATTTTGTACAATATAGTGTCATCTATACCTAGAGTGATTCTTACTGATGCTGTACAGGTGAAGATTATTACCATGTGACAAACAATTTGTTACGAGTTAGTGATCACAATGAGTTTTTCTCAAACCCATAGCTCGTTCACAGTGCAGATGGGTTTTATCACATTTCAGCTTTTATACTTGAAAATTCAGAAGTTGCTCCTACTCACATTAAAGCCATGACAAGAGTTTCATACAGTTGGCTATCTCTCAAATGAGAGGATGTTATTATTCTTATTGCAGCCTTTCAATACTTAAATGGGGTCTGTAAGAAAGATGGGGATGGTCTTTTTAGCAGGGCCTGTTGTGACAGGAGAAGGGACAATGGTTTTAAACTAAAAGAAGGTAGGTTTAGACTAGATATAAAGAACAAGTTTGTGTTTTGGTTTTTATTATGAGAGTGGTGAAACACTGGGCCAAGTTGCCCAGAGAAGTGGCAGATGCCCCATCCCTGGAAACATTCAAGGTCAGGCTGGATGGGGCTCTGAGCAACCTCATCTAGTTAAAGATATCCTTGCTCACTGCAGGAAGGTTGAACTACATTACCTTTAAGTGGCCCTTCCAGCCCAAACCATTCTATGATTGTTTTAGATACTTTCTGGACTGTCCCACTTTAGCGGATTTGTGCATAAAAAGGGCTCTTAAATAGAAAACCAAGGGAAATTATAGCTAGTCAAAAGAATTAACAAGTATCAATCCTGTAACAAAAGCAAAAAATACGTAATTATCATTCTAAAAACCACCCCAACCTTTTAGAAACCTTATTTAGCTAATTAAAGCAGACTAATTCAAGTGTCAATCATATGCTATCAACACATTATCAGCTACTTAATTTTACCTGTGCACTACCACCACCAACAGATCTAGCATTTAACTTGAGTGTCAGTAACAAGACCAGGAGGCCTGCTACAGGCTAGAAAAACCTTTCAGGTAAGAACTGTGTGGCACCTCTTGCTCATGCAGTGCTCAGCATAGAGTACACATTCCCCACTGAGTACAGTCATAAAATCATAATAAAATGATGTAAATCACATTCAGAGTATGTCAAATAACACTGGCTCCACATTTTAAGAAAAGAAACAACTCTACACACTTAATTGCTCTTTTAACTACAAATTAAATATGTTCCCTTCCTGCTTTTACTACAACATTATCATCTAACTTGCAGAACCATACAACTCAGTATCTAACATATATCAATGGAAGGAAAGTTCTAACTGATCCCTTATATTCAAGGTTTAACATCTTCAACATGCCCACGCTGAAAGACTGCATCTAGACAAGAAATACAATATCCTTGCCAAACACTGAGCAGAAATTCATAAGGTTTTTAATGGAAAACATCCAGTACTAATGATTCAAATTCATGTAGCTGATTTGAGGAGATGAATCACAACCAACCAATAAATTTCACCAGTTGGAAAACCCTGTCACTGCCCACATTCAAGGCAAAAAAAAAAAAAAAGAAATGAAGACGTCATGTACCATTCTGATCAAAAAGCCCAAATAAGACAATCATTAATTGAGAGGTGTTGAAAAGTCAGTTATATCTATACAACCCAAAGCCCAGACATTAGCAATACACATAAACGCACCTCCCACCCCCAAACAAAGCATATTTCTAAGGCAAAAAAAGCTATTAATGGTTTTATTTCCTTAAAAAAAAAATTAAATACTAAAGATAGCTTGAAAGGATGTAGAAGTGATTGCATATCTGGTATGCTGCAATAAAAGATAACACCAAAACCATAAAAACTAGCATTTCCCAGTGTATTACCAAGCCACCATATACTAAACTCATGACCAGTCAGTCTTAGTTTTGTGAAACAGTGAGGGCTGGACTAAATGTGTGTGATATTGAAAGACTGTTTTATTATATCATCCCTACAGTCATGGTCCAGAATTATTAATTAGTTAAAAAGCAATCAGTTCAAATGAGGATAATTCAGACTTGACTCTGCCTCTTTCCTTGACTCGTGCCAGACCCCCCCATCTCTACACACACGCCTGCAGACCAGTATAATTGACCCAGCTTGTAGCCATGCCCCCGAATTTAAAGGGCATTTGCCTTGCTGAAGCTCTGCCCTTCAAGTTACTCTTTCAGAGCATTATTTCATGCTCTGCAATCACAAGGACAAGAATCTTTCATTAAAAAAATAGGCTAATAACGCATGAGCCCATGAGTCTGGGCCATAGCCAGAGATCTGAAATATGGGTTAACATCTGACCAAACTGTGAAAATAATTGTTACTTCTCCTGTGCAGTAGCTCCATCCCTTCCCTGTGTGACCTGTAACACACACCACTAATGACGCAGAGAGTACTGTTATTTCAGCTTTGCCATACCCTTTAAAAAAAAAGAACCAAATAGCTTTATATAATACTTTTTTTCAGGTCCTATGTGTTATTACAACACTGAGTTCTGACAAAGAAAATAATCCCTAAAGTGTACAGGTATTTAAAGACTGACACCTCTACCACCACCACAAGGAGTTAGCACCGCTTATTTCTTTGAGCGTCTAAGCAGCAGTGTCAGTACCAGAGTCCTTTGTTGGCTACTGGCAGGAGTTGTTCCCTATGACTGTATGAGCAAAGAACAGCAAGCCATGCTGAACAGTATCCGAAGCAGGGCATTTACCAATTCATTTCCTGTTTTCCATATATCAGTAAATTACTAGCATGGAAAAACCTGAAGTAATTGTGTATTTCTAAAATTTTCTACAAAAAAAATAACATTGTTTTGGGTTCCCCCCACACCTTGTGTTAGACAAAATTACACCAGTCATAATGTTCAGCTGGATAATACTCACAATTTGGGGTCTAATAAACTTTGAACAAAATGTAAACGGAAATAATTTGCATTTCATTTTTTGCACCCTCACTAGTCCCTTTTCCAGCTCTGTATCTAGGCTGGTATGCACATATGTGCACACACTTTAAGGCCTTTTATTCAATGAAAAAAATATGATCATGTAAGGATGAGAAACAAGCAGAATAGAAAGCTGCCAATCAAGTACTGTTAAGATTTTTAATCTCAAAAGTATTGCTACATATTGGTCACAATTGTAATGTAAATGTGCTCTTCTAGGATTATTAAGTCTAGTTGTGCCACCTGCTTGTCTTCTGCCACAAATGGAGAGGAATAACTACACTTTGTAGCCAGGTAAAGTCTCCTTTACCTGTTCAAGTCATACTTCTTACTCATTGGAGGTAAGATCGGCACTCATGACCAAGCTCTCCCTCAAGAGGAAACTACTCTTTGGAGAGGAGAATGAGAAGATACTACTATGTATCACACTGTCAGCAACAGTTAAACATCTACCCTAATTCCAGCTGGAATTGTGCTGCAATGTTGTAAGAATCAACCCCAATAACTCCTCCTGCACTCTTTTACTGAGTCTACAGATGCAATTACACGACATCGACCTGCCAATCATAACTTTAGCAGTAGGTTTTGCAGGATATTTTCAAGTGCAACAAATCCACATGTAAGTACATGGACAGCTGCAATGAAAGAAGTGGGTCTGTCAGCCCCAGAAATCCAATCTTGTACAAGTTAAAAATGCTCCCTTACCTTTAAGATACTGAGTATTTTCATGTTTCTAAAAAAAAAGGTGAAAAATGGGATAAAGAGCTAGACAGAAGTCAGATGTCACACGTAAAACAAAGAATAGAAAGCTTCTTGTCCTGCTCTTACTGAAATGCCTTACCTTTCAAAGTAACCCATGCATATTGCTCAGTAGGTTTTTTTCCTTAAAGCCCTGAATATCAAGATACAGTCCACCGTGCTGAAAGCCACTCTCCCAAAAAATGAGAGCGCTTGCCAACAAATCACAACTGTTCTACCATATGCCATATCATTCTGCCAAGTATCACCAGCCTGTTCTACTTTTAAGCAAATTTCATTATAACATAGCTCAGAGCGATGCTCATTAAAAAGTGTACCGAAAAATGTCAAGTTGTTTTTATATTAGAAAATGTGACTTTGTTTTCCATGAAAGACTGGTATTTATTGAAAGGGAATATGTGAGAAAGCTCACCTCAAACTCACCACTCCCTTCTGGGACTAACATGACAACCCTATCATCAGCTCCATCACACACTAATGTCAATTGTTACTTGGAGGACTGTCCATTTCCCACCACTCCAGTGAGAACTCTGATCTAAGCACACTCGTTAAACACCCTCCCTGCTTGTGCTATGAAACAGTAGCTCAGGTTACAGCCATGTCTGGATAACTTTGAATACATGTGTTCACGCTTTCATATTACAGAGCCTCACTCCAGTCAATTCAAAGAGTCTTTTAAGAAGTCATTAAGCCCTTTCAGCTTTTTCATGACCATGTAAATCTCAGCAGGGTTTCCACGTAATAGCTGACAAGACTTGTCTTTAACTGATGAACTATCCAAAAACTAGTCCAAATGCTGACCTCATTTAAACTCTGATCTCATTGGACTCATGGGGTAGGGAGAGTATGCAAGATCTGGCTGTAGACTCCCTTTGATTTATTTTACCCAGAAACAAATCAGTCCATTTTAGTTTGATGAGTCATTGCTAAACCTATCACAGGCTAAAAAAAAAAACAAACAACCACAAAACTAGGCATTAGCTTTCCATTAGGAAAAAAAAAAAATTCTTTCATTTACTTGCATCCAATATTCCTTGTGACCAACAGCTGATCAAGAAATCCGCCTCCTCCTTAGTGCTGTTAGTTGTAGTGGAAGTTTAGAAGAACATTATAAACTATTCTCATTCAAAGTAAAATTTCCAGATTTCAAGATCAAAAAAGGTCAAAAAAATCAATTGGCGCTTACAGCATATGAAGCACAGTACAGAGTTGTGTGTCAGTAATTTTCGTTTGAGAAATCAGATTTTCATCAGATGTCAAAATAGGATTTAAGGGTTCTATACATTTTGGTTGGCTCTTTTATTTGAAAACTATGTTACAACATGTCAACTGCTGTCTAGTGGTTACTGCCTATCACTGCTCATCCAAATAAACACTCATAAAATTCAACAACACAAGCCCCTGAAAACCCGGGTTGTTCTAGGTATGTGCTATGTAACTGATGTCTAAAACTCAGTTTTTGTGAATATATGAGACCATTTGCATTTACTTTTCATTGTAGTGTTTATTTTCACACACACTCTCGCCTGCCCTTCTACAACAGCATGGAATTTCTAAAAGCCATTCTGTTCTAGATCCATAATTTGCTTTTCCTAGATATTTTCATTCTTGTTGCCTCATTCTTGCACAGTTTTAATTCAGTTAGCCAAACCTGGACCAAAACCATTCTTGTTTTAAGGGATACATTAAAATTAATGAGAGCTTTAAGGATGAAGACCTGTCTGTTCAACCTGTCACTCAATGTTTATATCCACCCATGTCTGGCCTCCCCTCCTCCTTCAACCTTTCAGTCTCAACAAGATCATCTATAGAGAATGGCCTTTAAAACAACCCTTATCCTCTTCTGCCAAAAAAAAAAAGTAGTAAATAATTTTAGTATGTTATTATATTGAGGTTTCACTGTAATTTGTATTGAAACACTACTGAAGTGCAAATTAGGCTGTTTAGTCAAAGATGACAATTTTGGGGGTAATATTTCCTCTTATCACAGCCAATTAACTACTTTACATGTGTTTATAGATAGATATGAGTGTACGCATATTGTGAGTTGAAGAAAAACATTGCTTCTTGGCAAAATCCAACAATACTTAAAAATAAAAAACAAAGTTTAAAAGATTTGTACTTCAGTAAAAAGTAAAAAAAAAATAAAAAAATCAACTGATAAACAACTAGAAACCTGCCTTTTTTCTGTCCATAATTCAGCAGGTTTCCCCATGTCAAGCTGAATGAATCGTCAGCAATGCAGATACTGAGAAGCCAGTAACCACAGGAACTAGTTGCCTGGAAACAGCCTTGTTGCAGCAAGCTGCTGTAGACTATAAGGAAATTCTGCCTGATCCTTCAGGACCAGTTGCCAGCCTCAGTACAACAAAAAAAAAGTGTAAATTTCTGTCAAGGCTTTTCCACAAAAGAATTTGCTTAAAGTACTTCATGAAGTAAAAAAACCAAAAACAAACAAAAAAGAAGATAGATTGGACAAAGAGTCAGTATTGGCTAAGTTATGCAACTATAGGAAAACCTACCACCACCCTGCAATGCCATGAGAATCGCAGCACACATACTCATATATAAGCACATATATGATTTGCTGATGAACTACACAAACCAGGATCATGGCCCATATGCTGACAGTGCCTACACAGAGAAGAACTAGTACCTGGTGTCTGTGTCCTGCAGTGCCCCCTCAGCTTGCAGTTACATGCACAACTTTCATACAGACAAAAAGTTTTGAAATGAGCACCAGTTTATTACAGTGAAGTGATTTAGTCAGTAAATTGCAGGAGCAGCCTAACAGAGAATAAAAATCTCAAAAGGGATAAAGATTTAAGATATCTATGTATTGAATGCAAAGGAAAGGACAGTTATATCAGCCACTACTTTCACCATTCAACAAACTCTTTCCTACTCCACCATTTAGTATTTGTGTCACTCATGCTGCTACATTCTTTATAATGGTCTCAGTTTTTGTTGGATTTACACTAGAAATACCCAAACAAAACCCTATGACTATCTTTTGTTTCAACAGAGCTTTTCAGTGGGGTGGTATTAGAGGCGCACGGCACAGTTCCCATCACAGGGACAGGCATATTCAAAACGCGTACTGCAGAATACCCAGATCACAGCCCTATTTTGAATGGGGAAAACTAGGAGTTCCTACTTGGTTTGCCAGGATCTTCTATGATATTTTATAAACACCATTTACCATTTTGAGGATTGAGCCTCTCTTTTCCCATTAATTTTTTTTTTTTTTAAGTGATGGAATTGCTCTCATTTCAGCGTTTTTCTGAACAATTTCTGGGAAACTGAAGTTTTGGTTTTAGAAAAGTGGTAAAGGAAGTGTATTTTTCACAAGCTAACAAGGATAAAACAAGGGTTGCTTCATTTTACAGATCTTATCCCGATTGCAGTTTGGAGGGAGAAGAGGGTTTTTGTTGTTGTTCATTTTAGTGTGGGTGCTGGTTTTTCCCCGTCCAAACAAATACTAACATGCTGCCAAACATCACTGATTTAAGTTGTCACTGTTCTGGTGAGTACAATGAATTAGTGCAAGGTACAGATGCTGCTTCTAAAGTGAATTGGGAAAACCTGAAGATCAAGAGTATCTGCAGCATCATTTTCAGGCATAGGCACAAGTGAGTTATTAAGTGTCTGAATCCCGTCACCTCCTGCCCCCAAGAGCCGGTGCTGGAGCCAAAAAAAAACCCAGCTCATCTTCTGAGTACACATGGGAGGAGGCATTTCCAAATTATCTTCTCCCAAGGTATGGGCTAAAGAAAAAGGAAGAGCTAAAGCTTCCTTTCAGCACCCAGAGCTGCGGCATGGTTCTGGAACCATACCCAGCTCTGCAAGCATGTTCTGGTGAAAAATCCAGCAAGGTAATCAGCACCACAGGGCAGTACATGGAAAGAAGGAAGCAGCCCTGCTTTCCCTGGCCTTTACTGGTTGGGAGATTATGAAGCAGTGCATTTTAGAAGGAGAAGCAGCAGTATGGGCAAGCTAACATTTGGAGATAGAACCAAAATTAAAATCCTAACAAGTAATTCTCTAAATAAACTTTGTTTTCCCTCCTTTTAAATGTCTCAGGCTTTAACTTGACTTTGTATTTGGAATTGGTTATATTAATTAATCTTCTTTTTAATCAGTAGAAAATGAAAAGATAACTGCTCATAGCCTATTGCACTGACTTGTTAAGTTTCTTCACACCTTTCTGGAAATCTTCTGACCATAGTTCCCCAGTATTTCAAAGAAACACCAAATGTTAAGGACTCTAGATTAGTTTCTAGATCAAATACCTTTTTGTTCTTGACCTTTTCCATGCAACGGTTATACCTTCTGTCATCACCATTTTGAGACTAAAGACTCTCCTGATAACTGAAGAGATTTTATTTTCCTAACATTTTCAGTTACAATTCTGTCCTTGGTAACAACATTTCCAGTACTTCATTTTAGGGACACAATACCTTGTTGAGCTGTTTCTAAACAAGGTTAGGCAAAACCTGGCTTCACGTGGAAGTTTTAGGAATTTAGGATTTTTCCAGTTTTAGGAATATATTACTCTTTTTTTATTGTGCACAGAAGGCTTAAAGAACACATCAAACTAGTAGCAGCTGAACAGCAGAACAAAGTAGTGAACAAACTGTTTTCCTGTTTCTCAGATCTCTTTTGTTGTGGATGTACAAGGGCATAAAAGCAACCTGGAAATTACTAGATGACATTACAGGACAATGGCTCGATTGTGAAATGCTTTTCTGCCACATAATTTGTATGCATCTTTACAACACATTAACACCTGCATCACTTACTGCCTGCCACTTCAAAAGGCCAGCCAAGTAAACTGATTTTAAGGAGCAGTGTTATTACTTCTACTGTGCAACTATAGGAATGGAAACAAAGAGCAGGTTGATGAGTGCCCAAAGGCACAATAAACTTGTGTCAGAATGAAAACAGGAGATCAGTTGACATATATTAGTCTTGCACTAACAAAACCACTCATAAAGGGAGCTTATAAAACTGGTGCTTTTTAGCTAACAGATAACTACAGATAAAGTCATACCCGCTTTCTTCCCAACTTACATCCAGCACAAACAGAACCAGATGGTGCTGGAAGCCAGAGGACAGCACTGCAAATATGTAATGCTTTTTACTCCTAGTCCAAGGGAAATTTTCTAATCCTTCCTTTAGGAGGAGCACAGGATTAGTTACTATTTCATTTTCCACATTTGTTCTGCACTAGCATCCAATAGACTATCAATAATTACCATCAGGTATAAACTGCAGTCAGAGCTTTCACACTGATCCCTCTCCCAGGCTAAGGCACCACTCATCATAGTCTGCCCTGTTCAGAGTTGTATCTTCTCCTCATTTTAATTGAATTAAGAGCAGCATCAGGCAGATGTACATGTTTCATACAGCTATACTCATTATAATCATTTTGAGTCAAACATGCAGAGACTGGGTGACTTTCAGAATTTATCAAAATGAAGGATTAAGGACACCAGGGCTATAGCCAGATGGGACAGACAGGCACTGTGGGAAGCTTCTTTGTACCATTCTTGCAACTGTCTTAATGAAAAGCTAAACCCTCTTGGCTTTCTGATACCAGACCTTTAGTCAGACTTAATCAAATCTAGTTTTCTAATGGAAATTTTATAAATGCTTTACATGAACAGATACCACAATTAGAACTTGTATAAGCAGGTCTTCAAATAGTACTTCACAAGAATGTAAAAAACATGTGCTTTTGTTTCTCAATGTTTCAGTCAGATGCTAATTAAGAAAGTATTCAAATGCCCATCTTCAAGAATCACTCTTGAAAGCATGTAGATTAGTTCTAGAAAAAATAGAACATGCTATTCTAGCTATCTAATTGGTGTAGTGGTAAACTAGGAACACTGCATTGACAGCTGATGCCAAACCACCTCCTGGCCACAAATTCTATCTGCCTTTGTGTTCCAATAAAGCCAATGAACTGCAGCTGAACTGCATCCTACTACCAGTATGCTGAGGAAATCAAGGAACTAATTTGATTTTTGCCTCTTATTCTCTACCTTTCAAGCAAATTTGCTAGCATTCCCCAGATGTGAACTTTGCAATTTCAAGTAATGACAATTTATATTCAGATTATTAATATTTACCTGTTAAATACAGGGAGACATTATTTCTCAGGCCTTTGTTTTTCTATGGTGATTTGAAAAAGTCCAATCAATTGTTTACTCTAGCAAAGAGAAAAATAGAGTTGGCTTGCAGCACTGACACCTTGAACTAGTTTTAGTAAATGAAAAGGTTTGAAGGAAAGGTCTTACCTACCAAAAAAAAAAAAAAGTTTTTCAAAAGAGTGAATCCACAGAAACTTAGCACTATGGTTAGCTTATTTGTTTTGTTTCCTTTGCTACCTTTAGCAGATATCCCCAGAATAGCCTTGTCTGTTTTACCTTCACAGCAGAAGAATGGTCAGAAAAAGCCTGAGAGCTGTTAAACATGCAACATTAGAACTACTTCATGGCAGAAAAAGCAACTTTATGATAATGCTTAACAGCCTTTACCTGTGAAAAACATGAACCTATTTCCAGAACATATTTAGATGTAACAGCTGTACATTGACTAGTTTGTGCCAAATAAAATTACGTATGCAGTGTATACGCACACAATTACCTTGTTGCAGACTAAATATTACAGAAGTGTTTCTGAAGAATAAATGTCAAACAATTTTACCATAAATGTACTAAAAGAAGCCTGGAAAATGCAGTGCAAAAGGAAAAGAGATAAACACTTTCTATTTACACTAAAGAACAAAAGCAACACCATATTTTCAGAGAATAGGCAACTGCAAACTACTGTAATAGGCTGGGGTTAATCCACAAAACAAAAAGTCTCCAGTGATTGACTAGCAGGTCATCATGACTATAATTCATAACAGAAGGAGAAAAGGTAGCTTTTAGACTTATCATCCACATTAAACTGAGGAAACAGCTGCATAAACTGCACTATAGCACAGCTACTAACAGTATGATTTCCAATTCCTCTCTACAACACTAGCACATCCCATGGGAAGCTCATACTTCCTTTATCCTAGAATAAATTACATAAATTACCTCAGATACTCAATATCTCGTGGCAGCAGTGATAAAACCTCTGCTTGCCTTGGAAACAATAACACTTCTGATGTTTCATCACAAGCTCAGCGTAGTAATTGATTTCAGCTCTGCAGTCCCCCTCTGCTAGTATATTTAAGCTATTTCATCACAGTAATCCTTTTAGCATCCAAACCCCCCCAACCAATTGTTATCAAATGTAGAAAAGGAAGCAGCTGAAATACTAGTGAAGACCCGTAACAGAGAAAGGGACTTTACTCAGAACGAAGCACGCAGTTAGTAAAATTTGTAATTCATTTTTACTAGAGGATTATGTATTTTTTTTTTTAATAGCCGATAACTTAAACCCACACCTCCTAAGAACCTTCTAAGGGAACAGAAACAAGACCCCATAGCCTTGGCACTGAACACAACCACAGAGCTGGCTACACAAGTTATGCAGTCTACCAGTGTTGAACACTTCAGTAAATGGTTAAAGTAATTTTTGGGGGGGATTTTCTATTCTATTCTATTCTTATAGCTATCCAGTAATTATGACAAGCATTCAGACTTAGCCTTTCATAGTTTACCCATGTATACACTATAAGAAAATGTTTGTATACACTATACTTTCTGCAGTGATCTCCAGACATACTTAATCATGTTGATGCACTTTCATCTTCATAGAGTTGATAAATAACTTCTTAAAAAGTAAGAAGCAGTGTCAGAGCTCAGTAGCAAGGAGGTAATTTATTCTATATGATGTGTATATATATAACACACACACACACCCCCTTTTGCAGTGCATTTGTGCTATTAATAGCAAGATGTCACTCATAACTACACAGAACGATGTACATCCTGTAATCATAGAAAAATAAATCCATGTTTTTGAGCCAGACGGGAACATTTACTTTTCCATATAGTTACAGAACAGAGGGTTCCAAACAAAAAGCCATTTTTTCTTTCTTCTACAGTCTTTCTTTCCCTCCACTGAAAAAGGACAAAAAGAGTAATCTTAAGAGAAAGCCATTTCCAATTGGTATAGATATATTTCAAGAAGTCTTACAGGGAAGCTCTTCATGTTTTTATTTATTTTCATGCTGGGAGTTAGGAGCAACCCTCAATGGGCATTAACAAAGACGTAGCTTGATAGAAAACAACACTGTACACTAATCAGAGACAAAAATCTCAATACCATTTGAATGGAATGATAAACCCTGAGTGATCATCATCTGCAATTCATAAAACTGGCCTTGCAAATAGTCATTTCCAATATGGTTGAAGACACTTGCTCTTGTTGGATTTAATGCCTTTCACAATGAAACCCATACAATATAAGGCACAATTATCTATTCCACATGATAATCAAGATTTTCAAAACTACTAGTACCTTCTAGTTTGTGTTGGCACACTACAACTGCCTACCTGCACCTTTCCCCCTTCAATAACCAAGCCACCAAAACCCTCCTCAGTGAGAGTTTCATAAGATGGAAGACTGCAAGGAGGAAGAAGGTTCAGCTGGAAGTCACACAGTCCCATAGCTTGTCTTGCTAGCTCTGGACACAAACTTAAGAAAATCTGGCACTATATTCAGCAGTAGTTGCAGATTAAGTCCCCTCCATTTCTTCTACCAAAGAGCTGCAGTGAGGATAAACAGATGGAGCAGAACATTGTGGGATCTCTGCAGAAATGGGGGGAGAAGTAGGACACTTACAAAGCCTTTGGCCACTGCTCAGCTCCAGACTCCTTCCCTCTCCTGAACTACTTTTCCTTACTACTATAAGCAGGTATTTATTAAAGAGATTAAAGCATTAAAGGTAACACAGGGAACACAAATACAATATCTATTTTCAAAGCAATTAAAGCAACAGCAGTTTGAATGGTGTCTGCAGTCAATATAAAGCTGCAGTTGATTTGCCACCTTATTAGAGCTATGCCAATTTACCCTGGCTGAGAATCAAGCCTGGGGTAGTTCAGTGGGTGGTTGTGATGCCTTCCTCACAGACAGTGCAAACTGCCTCCTTTTCAGGAGCATAGCCTTCGAGGAAAAAAATTAATTTAAAAATTGTTAGTAGAGTTTAGAAAAACAAAGTCTCATTGTACATTTAAGCATACAATTTCACTACACTTCACATAGCTTGCCAGTTCCTTCCAACAATTTAAACCCTAACCCTGAAAAATGTCTCTGTCCTGGGAAAACACTATGACTGCAGAGAGCTGCCTTCCCAAGGCGTTGTACAACCATCTTTGAGCAGAACAAGGGCTCAATTCACTCTGTCTCCCTCTATCTTAAAATAAAACAAGTATTACCTGTTTTACAAAACTTGTCATGCCTTCCTGACCCCATAAACACACAATCATCTTTATTAGTTTCTTTAGAAGCTTGCTAGGCAAAGTTCTATGTATCAACAGTTTCTAATACACCCATAAGGTGTAGATTAATGTATAGCTGAATTGATCTCAAAATCTTTTCAAACCTATCTGAAGATTTGTATGCAAGCAAATGTATACAAGATACTTATTTCAGAATATACTGTTATTTTAAACCACAAGCTTTATGTTCACAGACATCAAGCAATTACATTAGTGTGGAAACAATGATCTGTTTCCCTTCTCCTGGCATTTTTTCCTGTTTTTAAGTAAAGTGATATCAGTGAATAATAGCTAGTGATATCAATGAAATTTCTTCCTGGCAAAAATATTGCCATATTTCTTGAAGACATTTACAATCAACTTTATTTTATAAAAATCCTTATCCAGGTAGGCTGAGTACACCATCTGCATGCAACCAGTCATGTTAGTATGTATCAAAAAAACTCCAACAAAACAAGAAACGAAAAACCAACCACTATATGAATTTCACCATGGACAAAAATAATCTGCTGATCTTGATGAGAGTACAATTTCCTTAATGAACCTCTTAAAAATCTGTTATTTTATACCCCCGCCTCTATTGCTGTAAAATTTAAATACGTATATCCTTCCAGAAAGGAATAAAAAAAACTTTAAGTCTTCCCCAAATCTTAGCACTGAAGTTAATTAAACCTTACAACATGCACAATATAAAGCAAATTATATGCAAAATAGCATTTCCAAATACACTAAAAATTGCAAATACACAAATACATATTTCAGATTTAAAAAGGCGGTTTCAATGTGACATTCTCTTCAAGAATGCCAATACTCATGAAACTTCCACCACAGCAAACCATAAAGATTAGTCTCAGACTTGCCTCTATAAACGCTAAAGTCTGTGACCACAACACAGTGATATATGAACAGAAAATTCTGTATTGTGTAAGTACCGACAAGTATATTTCTAGTTTTGCAGAGAGGCTAATCCTGTCACTAATATTTGAAGTGAACTGGTAACACTGCCACTGATGGCTGAATGAAGTGGCACACTTTTTCTTTTTCCAAAGGAAGAATCTATTTTAATTTATTGAATTAAAATGAAACTGTTTGCCAAGAACCTTTTTCTCATCATTGTGCGTGCTTTACTCATTATGACCTGGAATGCCTCAAACTTTTAGGCATTGTTTATGTGCATTTACAAGGAAAGCAAACAAGAAATCCTAGGAAATGCTGCTATTTGTTCATGTTAGTTTTATTCTGTGTTCCTGTTGACAGGGCAACTGCTCTTCTAAATAATCTTAATACCTATAGACTACCTTAACAGGTGCGAAGTTGGGTTTTGGAAAAGGAGAGTAACATAGCTATATATAAGAGTTTGAATGCCTATCTTGAAAAGATTACCTAGCAGTACAAAAAAGAGCAGCAGACAAAAGATGCTAAATTTTAGATACCAATACATAATTATGTTTCAGATTATACCTGAGAAAAATGCTTATTCTGCAAGACATTAAGAGGAGCAAAATGTAAAACATCTCTTTCCAAGTGTTTCCAGATTCCCCAGCTACTGCCTGCTGTTTCACAGAATGTTACTCACAATCAGAAAGACGATAACCTAACTCTTGACTCTATTACACCTTGAGATCTTTAAACACACAACTTCACTAATCTTTTCTAGTGAGAATCTCTTCTTGTGGGACTAGAGCACACAACCCATCTAGAGTAATGCTGGTAAAGACTTGTCTCTAGCAGCTCATCCCTTTGCCCTGCACAAAATTCCCGTCTGCCAGTTCACATGGTATAAAACATTATAAAGAAGTTGACTGAAGTTACTTTTGAGCCACATTTCTGTCAAAAAATATCCCATTTCCTCAACAGCATTATAGAGTCCTATTTTATCTATTCTGCACGAGAAGATCGACAAACACTATGCACCAGTCACGATCTCATATTGGAGTACTTTATTCCCCAAGTCTAATAACAGTTGATGGATAGTAAAATGGGTGGAACAAAGGAGAGCAAAGTAAGAACTGCAATCAAATTTACAGATTAGTTCCCTTGGTAGGGGTCAAAGTACTGAAGGTAATATTTTCAAGAGCATCTTGAGACTCTGGAAAAACTATCAGGAATTAGAGAAATGAAGAAACTGAAGACAATATTCTAATAAGTTGGAAATCAGTAAAAATTCTGTGCTCTATTTCTTACTCTCCCAGTTTAGATAAGGCACCTATGTTATGCCTTATCTAATGGAAATGGTGGTCTTTTCTGACAAGAAATATTGCAGTTATATTGTAAGAGTTAATACATTTTAGGATATTCTCCAGAGTATTGGAGGAACACTAAAAAGTAAGGTGGATTTCTAAATAATTAGTTAAAAAACAAAGGCAAGTTCTGTTCCCATTCCTGTAACTAACCATTACATGTGTTCCTTGCACACACACATAGTGAAGAAGGAAAAGAATTCACATTCCAGCATTTTTATTTACAAAATTTTACTGTTTATCTGAAGACAAAATTTAGTATTTGACTGAAAAAAGTAGCCCACAATTTAATAATCATGTGGAATGCAACAGATGTAAATGTTATTTTAGTATTGCATAAAATTCAGAGTTGTTATCCAAAACCCTTTTAAATGTGTAAACACATTTGAGTACAAAACATTTTGCAAGTTCATTTCAGTTTTGCTGAATTGTTTTAATCAATAAAAAAACCAAACCAAACAAAAAAGACACTATTTTTTTCAAATGTGATTGCTCATATAATTTCTGATAGTAAAAAAGTTGATAACGTTTTCAGTTTTACTTTAAAAACACTAAACATCCAATTAACCTTAAACAATCATTTTCAATTTTTCATTTGACCTGATGTATCCCCTGTACTCATTACTCACACTAACTTTCCCCAATAGCCACAGAACAAAAATTTCCATATAGAACTAAATTAATAGCAAAAAAATTCCACCAGCATAATCTGTAAGGCTTAAACACTATAAATGGCTGCAAATATTTATTTTCCAAACACATACCCAGTGATATCATTTACATGCTGCACGACTCCACTTCATAGAAATGTGTATCAGGAAACCAACTGCAGATCACACACAAGTTTTCTTCAATCAAATCTGCATTGTAATTTCTAAAAATCAATTAGGCATAAGAAGCAATTACCTATTTTTAAGAAGAGTGTAATTTGTTTCCCCCTAACTGAAGAATATAACACATGTAAACAAGGAGCACACTGGCCTGACTGCAGTAAACATTGACGACTGAGTGGAAATGGAAACTGCAACAGCATTAACTAGGTAATACACGACAACAGCATTTAAAACTGCATGCTTCAGAAAGTGAGCTGCAGAGTCCCTCAGCTCAGCACTCACCTGGCACTAGCCAAGCATGGGGGTTCAAATACCTTCATACTTCTGCACCATTCTTTAATCACACAGAATGGCTACACACATTAACCTAAAGCAGTTTACTTTTAACATACGTGAAGATTAACAACTCGTTGCAGTAGTGAATTACAAAACAAATCTCTATCAAAACACCAAACCATCAAACCACAGGAGAACAACTGAGAAACAATGTCATTTATGACACACATGAGAGCAGGATGGGAACAGGCAATGTTAGCCTCAAATTAGGAAGTTCAAGAAGCTGGATGCACCAGGTAGATAATGCATGCAGTTGGTCTTCAATTAATAGATTTCCTACAAAACCTTTTTTTAGCCTGCAGAAGTCCTGAAAAGAAAGGGAATGCAATAAAAAGAAAGGGTTACAATGCAAGAATGAGCACAGATTGCCCAATAGGTCACTGTTGCAGCTTAACATCATCTTGACTCTTCCTTGAGTTACAATACAGCTCCACTATCTGTATCATCCTTGCTCAACCCTTCAAGCCTTTATCACTTCAAAGTTTTTCTCATCTTCAGCTGGCTTCTCCTTAGCCCCTTATCTTCTTATGCCTTTCCTGTCTTCTCAGTAAAAAGCTATCTTCTTCCAATTTATTTGTATAGGAGTACAGCACTACAACACTCTCCACACAGATCAAGAACAACCTGAACAACCCAGCAAGGTAAAGTACAGGAAAAGAAGGACAATGTTGTCTTTCACTTCCTTCTACCAACAGCCTTCACTCACACATACAAGGAAAAATGTGTAGAGAATCTCCTCCACTGTCCAGCCTCTGTCAGCTCTGTGTTCATCCAACCATATATAAAGAAGAAAAAAAAAGGAATAGATAGGAACAAAATTAAGAGTGGGAAAGAAGTAATCAGGATACAGAGAGAAGGAAAAAAAAATCCCCAAGACAACAGAAACCAAGAAGCAAGAGACAAGAATAAGGGAGGGACTGGAAAACAGAAGTAAAGACAGAACACAAGAAACGTTTTTACACACTGAAACATTTTAAGAACTGGGTTTCTCTTAAAAAGAAAGTGGTTGCTATGCTACTTAGTGCTATGGTACCCTTCAAAATAAGATTCAATTGAACATATCAGTTCAGGAGAGTTGAACATGTGACATCCAACTTGAAGGGATTTGCATTTCTATTACTTTAAAACAAGTTATTGCCAGCACATTCATTGTCCAGACTTTCTGAAAAGGAAGACAAATAAGTCTGATGTCAGATGCCTTACACAAAAAAGCAACCCTAGAGTGTTGCTGTTCCCATCGCCCTTTAAACACACCTGAAAAAAATCTTGACATTACAGATAGATCATGAAATGTTACTATTCAAATAATTTAATAAAAAGGGTTTTTTTTCCTACTACCAGCATTCCTTTAGTCTTCAGTTCAAGTTTTTTTTATACCTCTCAAAGCCACATACACTGATGATTCTGATTAGTTTTGGTGTTTCTTGTGGGGGAATACAGGGTCATTTCAAGGTGACAAAGGTCTAATAAAACTGAGAAATGCAGATTCAAACATTGGATTTCATCTGGTTTACATAAATTGGGGATCAAGCCTACATTTCTTCCGGGACTATATACTGAACACCTTAAAAAGCACCCATAAAAATATTGCATCTTGTATATAATGGCTTTCAAACTAGAAATTAAGAAATACTTGCAACTTCCCCTACAAGGTCCTCTGACTACACTTATTAAATCTAATTTCATGTAGCTTTAAGTGATAATCTAAGCACACTTTGAAATTGTCTACTCCTGCATTTTCTCAGCAGAGCCATATCCCAAGGGCCAAAGTTCAGACAACACATCAGCAGTAGGACCTTTGAAACTTAAATTACATTTCCTCACTTCTATACACCTTTCCAAAGCAGAGACACAAACTATTTTGGATATTCTCAGTTGTCCTTCTCAGAAGGA
>VZZY01023565.1:0-17548 GCA_013400335.1 Eurystomus gularis
GAGTCATCATTCCTGGAAGTGTTCAAAAGATGGTTAGATGTGGTGCTTTGAAACATGGTCTAGGGGTTAGGGAGATGTTGGATGAAGATTGGACTAGATGATCCTAGAGGTCTTTTCCAACCTAAATGATTCTATGATTCTGTGATTCTGTCAGCAGGCAGTTCCACCCAATATTGTGAGCCAATATTACTGGAAAAAACTTACAGTCTTTCGTTACTGCATACCCTTGGTTTTTACTCAGCTGAACAGAAAAATCACTCTAAAAAGTTCTCAGACAAAACCTTGACTACTGAATTGACCATATAACACTTGTACAAACACATGTATAGTAGGAAAGTGCCACTGTGACTTAATTTAAGTAAATCTTCAGTAGTGCCTAAGGTTCATATGTGCCTCCCTCACAGCAATACTTTCCATGTGTTAAGAACAAACATCATAAATTGAAGGAAGACCTGAGTATTTCAGATGGATATTTTCAAATTTTGTGATAGTGTGTTGCTACGGAAGCCTCATCTTTTCTCTGAGCCTGGTCAGGGAAGATGGATCTCAAATAATGTAGATTAGTACATAAAATATACTTGCCACTAAAAGTAGGAAGTGGAACACATTTAAATAAATACAATAAGACTGACCAAATATATTTGTGATACAGATTAGAGACAACAACCATATACCAGTAAACAACAGAAAACATCTTATTCATGATACATTAATAACAAGCTGACATCACATTAACTATATTCTAATCCAGCTTGCTTGAAATAATGGATGTAATATGGCATAATGCAGTGCAGACTGAATTGGCTTTGTCTTCTTTGTCCGGAATACCAAATGGAAGAATCATTATTCTGTTGTAGCATGCCAGCTTCTATTTGTGGATTGTCATTTTATTTTCCTAGTAATTCATCTAAAGATGTGTCATAAGAGACCCTCCCAGATGCATACTCACTCTTTCAAAAAATATGCTATCTTTTCCATGGTATTATTTCAAAAGATGTGGAGTGGTCTTAAATAAATTAGCATATAAACCAATGTTATCTGGTGTAAACATTTTGGTCTCAACTGCTAGTCAAGCCCAGTGCTTGCAGCCAACAAATTCTACCTGTTGACTTTAGTAGGTACTTAGTCAGTCCTTATAAATTCTAAATTAGTATTGTAGGTTTCATAAAGAATATATTTATGTACTAAGAATGAAATACTGTAGTTATATTTAAATTTCAGGTTGGCTCTTGTGAAAATATATTTGCTGTATAAAAATACTACAGCCTAATGGTATATTGCCTGTGGGCCATATATTTTATAGGAAATTATCCAAAACAAACCATTAAAATATACTTACAGATTTCTTTTGCACATTAATTCTTATGAGACATTAAGAAGAGATATTCAGTACTTTAGCCCCTCCTGTGTCTTTTTCAAGACTGTAATTACACATGTTCAGACCAGACATAACTAGATCCGTCCTTCAACATACTTCGTATATTTATCAATTGCATAGAATCATAGAATGCTTTGGGTTGGAAGATACATTTAAAGGTCATCTGGTCCAACCTGTTTGCAATGAGCAGGGACATCTTCAACTACATCAGGTTGCTCAGAGCCCCGTCCAATCTGACCTTGAATGTTTCCAGGGATGGGGCTTCTACCACCTCTCTGGGCAACCCGTTCCAGTGTTTCACCACCCTTATTGTAAAAAAAATTCTTCCTTCTATCTAGTCTAAATCTACCCTCTTTTAGTTTAAAACCATTATCCCTTGTACTGTGGCAACAGATCCCGCTAAAAAGATTGTGCCCATCTTTCCTACAGGACCCCCGTAGGTACTGAAATGCCACAATAAGTTCTCCCCAGAGCCTCTTCTTCTCCGTGCTGAACAACGCAAACACTCTCAGCCTTTCTTCATAAGAGAGGTGCTCCAGTCCTCTAACAATTTTTTTGGCCCTCCTCTGAACCTGTTCCAATAGGTCCATGTCATTCTTGTGCTGAGGACTCCAGAGCCAGACACAGTACTTCAGGTGGGGCTCACCACAGTGGAGTAGAGGAGCAGAATCACCTCCCTCAACCTGCTGGCCATGCTTGCATACTCAATACATTTTTAAAATAACTTGAAATTGTCAATAAAATGTATTTTTCTGTCACAAGGTCTCAAAGTAAGGATGTATCATATACTTAATTTTTGGAACGAGGCTTTAAAAAAAGCAAAAGAGGGCTGAGACACTCATTTTAACTCCATTGGAATGAACCTTTAAAAATACAGAGAAGGGACATAGTACCTAGTATAACTCCTCTATAAGATTTTTTTTTTGCTACGACTATTAAAATAGAGTTGTGCTTTTAATTTCTAAACCTCATGGATAGGTCCTTGTCACATGGCCACTAGATTGCTCTTTCGACTCAGTGGAGCAGCCACAAAGTTACTCTACCTTTGGTGTTTGAAAACATCACAGCATATGACGGAAGCAGCCACACTCCTGATCCTTAGATCCTTTACCTGAGACTAAACAGAAGGATGAAAGCCAATGAGTGCCTATAGCTGTCTCCTGTAATTGTGGGATGCTGCTAGTTTGTTTCAGAGACAGCATCACTGAAAAAGCTGTAACTTGTTTTGAGTAAGGATGGAGTAAAATCTACATTTATCCCTTTCTCAGACAGTGGATAACTAACTATAATTTAAATTAATACACTGTACAAACTATTACTGAACGCACTACACTCTATTCATTACCGTGGTGTTCCTGCCAAACAAAATTAGAATTTTAAGCTACAGTACTGTAGAAACTCCTGGAAAGTCTTAAGAAACAGAGTTACTCTTTACATAAACAAGTGTAAGAAAGCATTTCCAGGCAGCAGTAGAAGTAGAGATAGAAAAGAAGTGGGAAGAAAGATACAAATTATTTAGGTAGTCTAACAAGGCGGCAGAAATAGACTGCTAAATAGCAGTAAAACTGCTAACACAACAAATGTTTTAGCAGAAAAAAACCCGCTACAAAATACATGCATTATCCATCTTAACCCCTTCATATAATAAGCTTATCTTCCTTCTGAGATGATAACATATCCCCCAAACACCTGTGATTAAAATGGGTTGGTGGCACCTGAAATTAATTTTAAAAAATAGAAGAAAGAAACATTGGAGGAAGCTGTTTATAAAGACATGCTTGGTTACAGAAAGCTAAAAATTGAAAGAACAACAGAATTTTTTATGAGCTTGTTTATGGAAGATTAATGTTGTGAAGAACATATAGATTCTCCAAAACAAGTAAGAAATGAGGAATTCAAAAGGGTTTGGGTGGTGGGGATCAGGGGTGGTACTGCTTGCAGGCAACAGAAAGCAGAGGAGGATCACAGCTCTTAGTCTTTGCTTGTTGAGTAGCTCCCAATAGCACATTCTTTTATCAGAGATGATGCTGCTTCTTTCACCCAGACAGATTTTTAAAAAGCTAAAATCTCCGCTAGGAAATGGAAAAGACTGTGGGAAATGAAAATAGAAAGAGAGGTAGCACTTCAGACATATTGCTGCAGCTATAAATTTGTGTTCTTGATATTTATACGGTTGTGCAGTTCATGATTAGCCTACTGAAATTGGCACTTGAGGGATCTCTCAAGCAATTATTCTTTGAATATTGCTAAAGACAAAATAAGTCTAAAGGAAAAATACATCTGACTACTCTTTAACTCATCCTTGTTCATGCAATCAAAAATAGTAGAAAAAACATTTTGGTAGAATGGGAGGATTATCTATATTTCTCATACAAGCAAAAATATGTAAACTTTTAGATCATGTGACTTGTGCATAGCTTTGTTGCTAGAGCATGATTTATTTTTAACTTATTCACAGAAACTGGAGTTTTCCCTCAGTGTTCCAGCAAAGAGCTGTTGTCTGTCATTTCTGGATGTGTGATGGCAGATAGAATCATAGAATAATTCTGGCGGGAAGAGACCTCGAAGATCATCAAGTCCAACTGTTAACCCAGCACTACCAGGTCACCACTAAACCATGTCACTAAGTGCTACACATCTTTAAAGTGCTACACATCTTTAAATACTTCCAGGGATGGTGACTCCACCACTTCCTTGGGCAGCCTTTTCCAATGCTTTACAACCCTTTCTGTGAAGAAATTTTTCCTAATATCCAATCTAAACCTCCCATGGCACAACTTGAGGCCATTTCCTCTTGTCCTATTGCTTGTTACATGGTAGAGCAGACCAAGCCCCACCTTGCTCCAACCACCTTTCAGGTAGTTGTAGAGAGAGATAAGGTCTCCACCAAGCCTCCTTTTCTCCAGGCTAAACAACCCCAGTTCCCTCATCTTCTCCTCATAAGAGTTGCTCTCTAGACCGTTCACCAGCTTCGTTGCCCTTCTTTGGACACACTCCAGCACCTCAATGTTCTTCTTTTAGTGAGAGGCCTAAAACTGAATGCAGTATTTGAGGTGGAAATGACTCCCACTGGAGATACTGTGAGATACACAGCTTTAGGGACAGGTTAGGGGATGCAAGGTGTAAAAAAAGAAAAAAAGGAAAAAAACATTGCTGTAGAGTAGTTGATCCATGATAACAGGACTTCATTTAGATTTATTTAGCTATACTTAAGAAAGTGGTCAAGGTGTGTCACTTGTTCTACTTTTTCTTGCACAAGTGCAACTTCTGATGTACTTTATCAGAATCATACAGATGGGTATGTGTCCCTGAAAGCTTGATGGATAACAGTGGACGAATTTTGTGAGGACCTTGTTTCAGATGTGAATTTCAATGAGCTAATCAGACCCCAGGGAAGGAAGAGAAGGAGTTAGTGTGATGTCACATCTGATATGCAGTACCTAAATTGATGAAACATTCTGTGCTTTGCTATTTTATATTTTTTGATGGAAGCAGAAAGGTAATGGTACTTTCATGTGAAAAGCAGGAATAGGCAATCTCATGAGCTTACTCTAAGCCAGAGCAAATGTTACTATTGCAAACTGCAAGAACAATGCTTCACGAAGTCTGTACACTCTTTAGCTGTCTCCTAAGGCTTCCTCCTTTATAAGCATTCCATGTATTTTTAATCTAATACTATGTAGTCTAATACTATTTTTTCTATAATTAAATTATACCATTGATCTGTGTTGCAAATAGGCTAGCGCAATGAAGCTTTCACTGCAAGTCGTATGATGTTTTTATAACTCAACATAAGAGTTATTGTACATCTGCATGTAATTTAATATTTGCTGTTAATGTTATATATAATGTTATCTACCGTCTTTTACAGTTCATTAAAATATACTCTGCAAAGTATAAGTCATCTTCTTCCTACCAAATGAAATTTGTTTTCAAACTTAGTTCAACATACAGAGAACAGGCACAGAATAAAAGAATGTAAGTTTCAAAAACGAAGAGCTGATTATTTCACAGAGTATTTGGCATACCTCACTGAACCTCCTGAGAATAGCAGAATATTCTGTATTTCCCTAATTGCATTTCTAGTCTACTGTGGAATGTGCTTTCTAAGAGTCAGTGTGTATATGACAGCGAGGGATGGGATTGATATTAATTCTGAAACTTGGTCAATTTTGATTTTGACAAGGAAAGATCATGAAATAAAGTTACTGCTTTACTTGTGAGACTTAGATCATATAGCAAGGTGTAATAAATATGTAACACTTGAGTGAATCAATGAAAAATACTTGTGTAGACAAGAAAACAAAAACCAAGTCCCTTTTCTGTTTTTGCTGGTCTGTTCCCTTGGTTGGAAGGAGATTGGGATTCATAACAGACGGTACTACTCAAAATTTAACTTTTAAATACAACACCAATCAATTTAAGTGGTTGCACAGCTCTCTAATTTCCTGTTCTGAGTTAGAACAGGATGTTAAAACATTTCCTTTCTTCAAGGAATCCCTGTAGATAAGAGATTCTTACAGGGAATAATCCAATTGGATCCCTGCCTGGATTTAGCCAGGACAAAGGCACAACTCGCATAAAAATTTTAGTAGATAACTTCTTTCCCTAAGTACTAAGACAGATACAGGCGTTCTGTTTTGGGGGTGTCCTGGTTCAGCCAGGGCAGGGTTAACTTGGTCAGCAGGAGCTGCGGCCAAGCTAGTCCATACCACGCTGACGTCACGCCCGAGCGCGGGCTCTGGGCCAGTTCCGGTTGTGGGGCGCCGCGCGGCGGGTGAAGGGTGCGCTCAGGGGCTGCGCGCTCGGTACCGCTCATTTTGGACACTGTTCCGCTCGCTGTTGCTATTGCTGTTGTTGTTCTGATTGCTTCTCGTGTGTTGTGAGAAACTCCTTATGTCTGCTCGATAAGGCACCTCTAACCCTCCTGCCGTTTTTTTTTTTTTCCTGTCTGCGGGGCGGCTTCCGGCGGGGGGGGGGGGGGGAGCAGCAGCAGCGACCACGTGGGTCGGCTCCCGGCGGGGGCCGCACTCCCACAGCTTCACTGAGCCACCACAGGTGGGAAGAGCGAGTGCGGTGAGGGAGAGTAATAGTGTTTTTTAATAAATTATCTGTTAGGTATCCAAAACTTTTCTGCAGAAGGTAGAAGAAAATGTTTTGACGGTGTAGATGAACTTCAGTCTGATGTTAAAGGCTCGGACTGCACTATACAAGCCCCTGAAGCTGCACAAGAACAACTTCTGTTTTGTAAACTATGATGAAACACTCCAAACCTTTGGCACAAATATCTGTAGTAACTACAAAATTATTACTGACAGGCCAGAAGTGGTATTTGAAACTGTACTATAGACTTCCTAACAGGGAAGTCAGAGCTTCATGGCATTAGTCAGCTCATAGTGGACAGGCATAGTTTTGAGCAGAGTAAACCATTAAATATGAATGATGATAGTACATGCAGAAGAAAGATCTTCAATTTCTTTTTACTTTCAGAAGGAAGAATCTGAACAAAAGCAGGGAAAAATATCTCATAATGCTTCAAACATGAGTATATGCATTCTTGAGTACAAAGCATTTTGGAAAGCAAAGGCGCATTCTCAACAAAGATGAGTCCAAGGTTAAAAACTTGGTTGTAACATCTGCATTAACTAGGGCGTATTTATCAGAAGACAAGAATAAGAAGAAATGGGACATGGATATCATAGAATCATGGAAAGATTTAAGTTGGAAGGGACCTTTAAAGGTCAGCTAGTCCAACTCCCCTGCCACAGGCAGGGACATCTTTCACTACATCAGGTTGCTCAAAGCCCCATCCCCTGACCTTGAATGTTTCCAGGGATGTGGCATCTACCACCTGTCTGGACAACCTATTCCAGTACCTCACTACCCTTCCTTATATGCAATCTAAATCCACACTTTTTCAGTTTAAAACCATCGCCCCTTGTCCTGTCACTACAGGTCCTGGTAAGAAGTCTTTCTTCTTCCCTCTAATAAGCCCCCTCCCCTTATATATTGAAAGGCTGCAATAAGATCTCCCCAGAGCCTTCTCCAGGCTGAACAATACCAACTCTCTTAGCCTTTGTTTATAGAAGAGGTGCTCCAGTCCTCTGAACATTTTTCTGGCCTGCCTTTGGGCCCGCTCCAACAGGTTCATGTCCTTGTGCTGAGGACTCCCGGAATTGTGGACGCAGTACTCAGGTGGGGTCTCATAAGAGAGGAATAGAAGGGGACATATCACCCCCCCAGCCTCCTGGCTATGCTTCTTTTTATGCACTACAGGGTACAAATGGTTTTCTGGGCTGCAAGTACACACTGCTGGCTGGCTCGTACCCAATTTTTCATTCACCAGTATCCCAAAGTCCTTCTCTACAGGGCTGTTCTCAATTTATAGAACCATAGCATGCTTTGTGTTGGAAGTGACCTTTCAAGGTCATTCAGTCCACCCCTCCTGCAGTAAGCATGGACATCTTTAACTAGATTAGGTTGCTGAGAGCCCCATCTGACTTGACCTTGAATGTTTCCGGGGATGGAGCATCCATCACATCTCTGGGCAACCTGTTCCAGTGTTTTACCACCTTTGCTGTAAAACATTTCTTCCCTGTATCTAGTTTATAGAAACTCATCACCCAGTCAGTAGTGATATCGACGATTGCCCTGACCCAGGTGTAGAAACTTGCACTTGGCCTCGTTGAGCTTCATTATGTTCATGGGGGCCCAGTTCTCAAGCCTTTCAAGGTCTCTCTGGATGTTATCTCTTCTCTCAAGTGTATCAGCTACACCACTCAGTTTGGTGTAATCCAGAAATTTGCTGAGGATACACTGAATCCTGCTATCTATGTCATTAATTAAGATATTAAGTAGTACTACTCCCAGTACTCATGAGGGACACCACTCATTACTGGGTTCCATTTGAGGATTGAGCCATTAACTGTAACTCTTTTTACATGGCCACCCAGCCAATTCCTTATCAATCAAATTCATATCTTTCCAACTTAGAGGCAAGAATAACAGGGAGGGGAAGATAAGAGAAGGAGAGGGAGAGTGGGTGGGACACATATCAATGGCCTTACAGAATCATAAAATCATAGAATGGTTTGGATTGGAAGGGACCTCTAAAGGTCCTCTAGTCCAATCCCCCATTGCTGTCAGGCACATCTTTCACCTGGATCAGAATTCCAGGTAGATGATGTGATAAATAAGATTCTGCAATTACTGACTGACTAATACAATGGTGGCAGAGAACTCTTCTGAAAACGCAGATTACCACATGCTCAGCTCATACTATTTGAGAGGTACACAAGTGCGTCTTAATTTGTAATTAATAGTTGGTTCTTATCAATATGGGAAATAAATGCATTGCCCTTTGTTTAGATACTTCATTGACCTGTACTACACTAATGTTGAAATAATAATGTTGCCTATATAAACTACAGAAAATTTAGAATCCAGAAAAAATAGTTAATCTTCAGTATTTTCAGATATATAAATATGAAAGAATTTGGAATATTGATTGAAAAATTTCTTTCTCATTTTCTGCTTATAGTGAAGACTCTGTGTAGCTGAGGTATTCATAAAAGTTTGATATCCTTAAAGCTAATTTTTGGGAGGAACAAAAATATCTGTTTGCCAATCATTATCAATTTGAATACTTTGTAAAATTCAGTGTTATAAAGTATTATCATATAACATTATAACTCTGAACTTGTAGTCATTTTATATTCCTTTGCATCCAAGGTATCTAAAGTCATATGAGCTAAGAAAATTACTCAAAAATTAATAACACTATCAAAACATTTTCACTCATTTCTTCTCCTTCAGAGAACTTGTAAATGGAAACACACCTTGGGATGTGGTCATGGCCCCTGTAAAATCATCTGACATGAAGATCAGAAAACGTGGGTTCTATTCTTATTTTCTTGGTACAACCAAAAATGAAAGAAAGACACATTCTTTATTCAAAGATAGTCTGCCCATTTGGCAAGGGACTGTACAAATTTCCTTCCTAAATGAGTTTTCGTGATCTTGAAACAAAAGTGTTCAAATAATGATACCTGTTCATCTCAAATGTGTATTAATTATCACATGTGGCAATTTCAAAGGTTCCTCTATATCCTTTGATAAATGCTGACTCACGATGTAGTTGAAATAGAAGGTGCTTTGCTAAAAGATAGCTATTTTTGAAAAAGAAAGGTGTTCTTTTTGATGAGCTGATTGCTGTGTTACTATATTCTTCTTCTGCCTCCTAGTTAAGTCTCTTGTGACCATTGATTTACATCAAGTATTTGCTGACAGTTCAACATTTTCAGCTTATCCTTATGGCTGGGAGAAGAAATGCTATGTATCTTAGATCAGATTATTCATGAGAGAGAGCGATTAAATTCCTTTGGATGAGGAACAGAACAGTAAAGTATTATACTGCAGTTTTTATGGTGCTACATCATTATGACACCCAGACCTATAGGACATGACAGATGACAGAAGGCAGCAGTGTTAGCTCATTGGGTGTTGGTGTCTTTTGTATGACAAACTGAATTTTTAATATTAAATACATTGAATGCTTGGTGCAGTCCTTTTAAGATGCTTTACACAAAGGAAACAGGTATTTTGATATGATCTGTTGTTAATGACAAATGAACTGTTCCTAGCTGATGTGATTTATGGTGTCTGGCAGATTGAAAATTATATTTGATATTGAGTACAATTTTGTCCTTGCCCCTTCAGCAGCATGAACTGAGAATACTTAAATGTCAGCTTACATTTAAATACTAGTATGAAAATTTACAGTCTTCTTTTTTAATGCTTATTTTGCTTGGAATCAAATTCTTTGCTGTGAAGCTTGAGCAGTGATCTAACAATATATAGAAACTTTTTATAAACTGATTATAATAAAATGGCTTGGGATTACGAAACTTTTGACTTTTAAATAAAGTTATACCTAAAGAAGCAGTTGTCAGCAGAGCCTTCAAGTAAGTGAGCATTGTGTCTCCTTCTAGGAGCACAAAGACTTTGTTCAAATGTTTGCAATTCCAAAATGGGATCACATTAATTAAACTTGATTAATAATGTTACTTCCGACCATTTATATGAAAGTATTCTATGTAGGAAGACAATGTAAAGAACATAAGGTACATGGAGCCTCTTAAAAGGCTGGACAAAACTGAAATGACCTGTCCCAGTTTTGCTGTTAAATAAACTAACTCAGAGGAACAAAATGCTTTGTTTTCTTGACTGGCAAAAGCGAAGCTCACTTTTGCTGCTGTGGTGGAGAGGGGATCACAGTGGTGAGCAGACCAGGGGTGCTGCAAGTGGAGATCTCTCTCTGTCTTAAATTCTGTAAAATTCTTACTCTAAGAACTCCACTTCTTTTCCTAAGGCACCAAAGCACAGGACTTTCCTGAAACACCACCCAGGAGAACTGGACTTGTTTCCCTAATTCCCTAGCTGGGCAATGGACTTGATGCCAGCATAAAGAAGAGACATAAGCAAGGCTGAGAAAATCTGGTTGTTCAAATGGCAGCAGCAGCTCGGGCTGCCCAGAGATTCTGCCTGCCTCTGCTGCCTGTGATGCTTGTGCTGCCTTTGCTGCTTATGCCCAGCACCACTTCTACCCACACATCCACAGGTCTATGTAAATAAACGTTTTTGTGTGGCTAGCATTGACTACTTCAACAATATGCCCCAATTCAGAAGATTGAAGGAAGAACTGGCAGCTATATGAATTGCTTCCAGTGTTTTATTTCTATGTTATTTATTTGTTTACTTTCTGAAGTGTAAAAAAGGACACCTCTATTTTTATATTAAGCCTTTTATTCATACATACTTTAGTAAGAATTTTACTTAGAGAAGATCTAAATTTGGTCTTTGACAAGTGGTATGTCATGCTCACTGATGGTTCTGAAACAGCTAAATTAAACACCTTCTCTAAAACACCCATTCAGGTGGTAACAGGCTAACTTTGATTCCTTCCAAAAATACTGAGTTTACTGAATGAAAAATACAGGGAATGTAGCAAAGGGTGAAGAGTGGCACTAAAAATAAATAATGATTCTCAGATTTAAGTTAAGGTCAGGAATAATCCTTTCAAGGGATTCTGTCCTATTCTGGTGCTTTTCTTAAAAGTTTTATTCATCTGAGGCAGGGATCAGATGGGGGAGAGTGAACAATTTGGACTGATGTTGAAAAGGTCATCTTTCAGCAGAAGGCTGTGAATTTATCTTTCTAAGTGACTATTTTAGTATATGCTTAAGAAATTGGAAAGTATAGGTTTTAAAACAGTCAAAGGATTAAAAAAAAATAAATAAGCACTGATTCTTTGTTTAGATGAACTCAGCTCAGATTTTCCAGAGATAAATCTCAAATGAAGGGTCTTGGATGGACTGATGAAATAATCAATTTGCTAGAAATTTGAGGCAATGCAGACCTTATTAGGAAGGATAAGACAACAATAAAAATGTGCCAGCTGGCTTACAGAGGCAGAACTACTGAAACATTACTTTCAAATATACCAGAGTATATTTAGCAGTGCTTAATATTTTCAAGCTTGTGATTTATTAGATGAACCATAGTCACTGACATTTGTGCAGCTCAATAGCTGTTCAAATAACAGAAAGAATGGCAGCAGTTTTGTCTAGTAATTCAATGATAAATTCATTCTGGTGCTGAAGAAGCTTTAAGGCTGAGCAATAATGGAAGGAGAATGGGAGAACCTAGAATAGCTGTGACAGAGGCAGTGATATTAGAGATACAACATTGGATTTGGCTGCAATATCATGTAGAAAGATTGCTCTGGAGGATTAATAATCTATAAAAAAGACAACTGCAGACATAAAAATCATGTGTAAGTTGTATTAGTGCAAATATATTTTAAACCTTTCTTTCATGAGAAAACATTTCTAGAAAGATGGATGGATAAAGAGCAGTGTTCATCCCTGATAGGAATACCACTGTTTCTTGCTCATCACAGAGGCAAATTTGGAAATGTCCCTGAAGAGAATTGCATGTAAATGTAACATGTTCTCTGCTAACTTAAATTTTATAAATCAGAACTGAGTCTCTGTGCTAGATTACATACTTTGAAGTTTCTTTCCCCTAAACCCACTTTCCTAGTTTTTAGCTATTAGAAACATATCTCTTTTTTTTTTTTNTTTTACCATTGAAGGGGCAAAGGCATTGCAGCATCTGAGACTGTCTGTAATGAAAATTTTAATTATTCCAGAAGTTCTAATCAGTTACAGAGAAGAATCATGACACTTTTTCCTCTAGTTATCAGCTGATTGTTTCACAAAGGAAGGGATATCAGTTTCAGGAGATGAACTTTGAATAACTGGACAGAAATGACAATGTATAAAATAGCCACATTAACTACCCTGAAAACAATAGTAACCCAGGCAATGCACAGCTTTTATACAGGCTTGGTGACAGTCATAATTTTGTTGTACAGTCCACATAGACTGAGCCACTGAACTTCTCTATGACAAACTGGTTTTAATGTGCCTCTAGAATTTTTGGTTGCTGATCTCCAGAGCTTGAGACACTTTCTCCGTATGCAATTCTGAGCCAGAGGTTTGGGAAGTATAATGATTCCCAAGTCCATGCTCTTGGAAAAAACAAGAGACATTGTTTTCAGTGAACACATTAGGTATGAACTTGTGACATTGCATATCATGCTGATTCCTGACAGTAAAATTTAAAGCTTAGTTTTCAGGTCTGTAGAAGTATAGTGCCACTGTGTCAGATTCGTAATATCAGTGACACACACCTTTAGGGCAAAAACTTGTTCTAAATTGTGTGCAGCAATGAGACACAAAGATGACAGAGGGTTTGACCAAAACTAATAGCAATGACACTTTTTTTTGTTTTGTTTAAGCTGGTTAACTGAGGTAGGAAAAAGACAGAAATGAAGACTGAATAATTTTTTTTTTACCCCTTGGTCTATGGGAACAATGACTAACAGGGTAAAAAAAGTCCTGGCTATAACTGATTTGAATAATTAAACCAAATTTAAAAAACTATTATCCCTATCCCAGACAGCCTAGGATCATTGTTATAATGGTAATTTGATTCTGCTGTTTTCTCCTTGTGTTGCACAGGCTCTATGTCTTCCCGCTGTTTCCTCAACAACTAACAGCAGCTCTCTACTTCTGTCCAGTCCTACTCTTTCCAAACATGATGTTCAGCCTTTTGCAGCACATTGTCTCTGGCAGTTGCTGCCCCTGGCCTGCTGCTCCTGCTCTCTTCTGTCACCCTACTGGCCAGTTTCCCCTTACAGAATCTTTTATTAGGTGTGTATCAGACTATGGAGCAATATGGTGCTCCCAAATGAGCTATCAAAATTGTTGATATAATTTCACTTCCATTGATGTGACAGTGTTCCAGTTTTCCTTGGGTTTAAAATAGAAGAACCTGTGGACAGATGATTTTCATAAAGCTTTTTTGAAATCAAGACCTTGACTTAGATAATTTGAAAAATAAGTTTTGTCCATTAATGGTGTTCAGTGGTGTCAATTCTCAAATAAGTGTGAAGACTTACATGCAGTTCAGCAGATCCAAATGAAATGGATTGAGATGGAGTTTTCTGAGAACACAACAGTCAAATAATTTCTAAGTTATTATCTTTGTTTATAACCTTTGTGACTACAGTTCCTCTGAGATAAAATGCCTCCTGTTCCCCGGCTAATAAGATTTGAAAGAAAAACACAAATGTGATTCTGTGGTGAAGACAACTAAAAAGTCTCCGTTGGAGCACATGGAAAGGCAGACACTTCTAGCTCCTTCCTTTTGGGGCAATTCCTTCTCTGTAAGGGATTTTTCCATCTTTTTTTAGGTCTTTTTTTTGCTAGAGGTGTCTAGAAAATTTTCTTTTATAGATGCAGCTCTGTTTAAATTGTTTGTACTTACATCTCGTCAACAGCAAGTACGGAGGCTATGAAGTATGTATGGTTTAGGTAGAAGGTAAGTGGTATATCTTTAATGAATTAAAGAATGGGTTTCCACTCCCAGGAAAGCCTGAGGCTAAAACTGACTTGCCGTTTCTTGAAAAGAGGAAGAGGGGAAACTATATGTGGTCTTACATTCAGATCCAAATCTTCCATGCAAGCAAGATTTTAACTAATGTAGTTGTGTGTTTGTGCTCTCTTTGTTATTCTGTGCCTGAGTACTCTGTGATACCTCTTACTCATCATAACTTCCTGGATATACTTGTGTGATTGGGCTGTCTGCTTTGCAGCCTTAGGTCCCACACCCTGTACTCAACAATTCTAGTCCCAAAGCCCAAAGGTTTCCGTGTGGGAAGATTACTGCCTCTGAAGCAGTCTTGGGACTATGCTTGTGAGTCAAATACAAGCTTGCCTGGGACCAGTCTGAGCATTTTGCTTAACCAGTAATTGTACTCTCGATCTTACTTCTGGAGATAACTAAGGCACTTATTGCATTTTCTGTGAAATATGGAAGGGTGCAAGAAGAGAATCTTAAGATACTCTAAAAGCATATAGAAATGATATGTAATTTTTGTAGGAATATATAATTATTACATATATTTGGATAGTATAATTAATGACAGCAACATAAAAAAGAAGGCTTATGGTGTCAAGAAAGGTTGAATTATGATGTAAAAAACCCCCAAAACTCTTCTGAGAGGAGATGAACTGTATTCATACCAAAAGAGTATACCTTAAAGTTCGGAAAAAGGGTTTTAAAATAAAATTTTCATCCCACCCTTGAATATTTATTATTATTATTATTATTATTATAAATAAATTATTACTATCACTGCTGCTATATTAAAACATACATGAAAGAAAGAAAAACAGATAAATTATTTAAGAGAAAAAGTATGTGTTGTGGATAGAAATGCTATCTGAGCATTCTAGTACAGCTTACCATCTTTTAACTTTTAGAAACTAGTAGTGAATAAAAACAAATCTGATGAGATTTGTCCTTAGTACTCTGTGAAGATATATGAAGTAATTTCCCATAACTTCCAATAGTTGAATTGGCTTCCTCCTTTTCTCTCAAAAAATGTTGTTAGACTAATATATCAAAGAGACTGATAACGTCTTTTCTGCACTTACAGTCCTCTTGGACTTTCATTTGCTAGGCACTTCCAATGCATTTCTAACTAATCCATGATTCGTGACGAAGAAAACCTAGACATAAGCTTAACTTCACTCCTGTGATACCTCCATTGAGATCAGGGGAAGTCTTAAAGTACCTAAAAATCTACTGCACCGGATCATTGCCCTGTTTAAGTTAAAACAGAATTAATTCTGTTCAGACATTTTAATTTTCAGCTAAGTCTTTTCTAGAGCAACTGAACTTTCTGAAGTTAATGGCATATTTTCACAGACAGTGTCTGTTTCTAGAAGTGCTAATGCTTGATGATCATAGTTACTACTAAGGACTGGTACACAGAAAGGCTCTTGCTTATACTTGCTCCTATAGAAACCAAGGTCATTCCCAAATCTTGTGTGCCACATTCGGGTGCTGTGAAGTAAAAGGTTGCACTTGCGCAGAGGAACGGACAGCACAGGTGACCCTGAACTGACCAATGAGGTATTCTATCCCATATATGTCATATTCAGTATGTGGGATCAGGAGGGTCAAGCCTCTCTTCTTTAATGGCCAGTGTCCAAGGAGGACTCCATCTGTTCTGCCTTTGATCCCAATCCATGCATTCCTGAATCCAGTTCCTGAATCTAGTTCCCATCTGCTGCTGAGTCCAGTCTGGGACTTCCCCAGTGCCTGCTCCACAGCATCAGTGGTGACGGTGATATAATTGCCGTTGGGATGGGGGATGGGTTTGATACTGGGTTTGTATATAATTGTATATTTTCTATTTTATTATTATTATTTTCATAAAAGCTGTTTAAGTTTTCTTTTCCAATTAACAAATCTCTCTCCCTTATTCCCTTTATCATCCCTTCAGGGAAGGGAGAGGTTTTAATAGAGAGTGTCTGTTATGTGTCTAGTGGCCGGACCAGCCCTAACCCTTGACAATCATAAAAAGTCAAATAAAGTTTCAAATTATTGTAGATGCTAGTTTCCCTGCCCTAATTTGTAAGGCAGATCCTGCTTTGTATTATATGAGGAAATGAAAGCCCAAAAGATATACTGTAGTTATCTAATACATAGTCACAGGATTTTAAGATGAAACTGTTGTATCAAATTTTTATGTGTTCCATGTTATGGTTGTTCATAAATAAAATATTATAAGCCTGGGTCATCAAACCAATCTTTTCAATAAAAATCTCACAGACTAAAAGAAGGTGAGGGTAAAAATTTATAGGAAGAGTCTGGAACAGTTCCCCCAGGAAAATTTATTATTGAAAAAAATTATTTGAATTGGATCTTAAAGTGAGACAGAAATGCCCTCCACAAACTATTTTATTCCTTATTGACTATTTAAATCCCCATGCAGCATTTTAGCATTCACTAAAAATATTAATTCATAGTAGTAATGTTAATGTGTACTCATTATGTGGCTTACTGTATACCATTAAATGTGTCCTAACTCTGGTATTTTCTATTTTTTCTTTTTTTTTTTAGGATTTTATCTTGTGGTATCAGATTTTGTTATTCATAGTTAGATTTGTTATTCCACTGATTATTGTATGTTTAGTTCTTGAAGGCTATCAAATGCTTCCCATCAAATAATAATTTCTTATTTTGTATATGTTATATTATCTTTATAGATACTGCCCAAATTGACTGAGTAAAATGAGCTGAACATTTCTTTTTTATTATCTGCTCATAAGATTTTAAAGCTGCAGACCCAAGTTTTCAAAACTAAACATTTGAAAATACAAACAGTAAAACACAACCACTTAGTTTAGGAAACTTCTGAAATACTGGTGGTTCCTAGTTGTCAAGGTTTAGAGTTGGGCCAGCCACTAGACAAATGACAGACACTCGCTGTTAACCCCTCTCCCTTCAGTGGCTGATGTCTGAATAAGACTTTCTATTCTGCCTTTGATCCCAATCCACGTGTTCCAGTAAAAGGCTGCACCTGCAGGGAGGAGCAGACAGGACAGATGGCCCTAAACTGACCAACGAGATAAGACTAGTGAAGTACAGTAGTGGGAAGAGGGGAAAGAGAGAATGTGGGCTCAAATCAGCATGCTAGTGCAAGTAGCAGGGTTTATTACAGCACATTAAGAGAGGTGATCCTGCCCCTCT
>VZZY01023566.1:0-22390 GCA_013400335.1 Eurystomus gularis
AAATCTAACCCCCAACACCATTGTACTGTAGTTCTGAAGAAAATAAAAATGGACCCTTCCCTAAGGATAACTAAAGGCTTATATTTGCATTTGAGATGTGGGCATAATAAGAGTTTCTTAACTACAACAAATTGACTTCAGAAACACAAATGATGAAAGATTATTTTCGGTTAACAGGGAGTGAGAGATTGCACCTGCCAGAATTATTTCTCCCCCATGTAACTCCAAAACCTGACAGAAGGGGAAGGACTTTTCACAAAGGCCTGTAGTGATAGGATGAGGGGTAATGAGTTCAAACTGGAAGAGGGTACATTTAGATTGGAAATTAGAAGGAAATTATTTACCCTGAGAGTGGTGAAACACTGGAACAGCTTTCCCAGGAGGGCTGTGGATGCTCCATCTCTGGAGGTGTTCAAGACCAGGTTGGACGGGGACTTGAGCAACCTGGTCTAGTGGGAGGTGTCCGTGGCATGGCAGGGGGTTGGAACTAGATGGTCTTTTGAGATCCCTTCCAACCCAAACCATTCTATGATTCTATGATTCTATGAATTTTGTCTATCTAGATACAGTATAGGATTTTTTTTCTGTTTTTTCTTCTGTTTAACTAACAATTTTGTCTTAGTCAGGCACAGCATAGCTTGAATTCTCCAGGCAACTCTACCAACTTGTTTTTTCTGTGACCTGTAACAGTTCAATGAGTTCATTTTAGATTTTTGTTGTTGTTGTTGTTATTCTCATATGCAAACAGAAAGTCATGTATTTTTCAGTCTAGGTTACTTAGAATAGATTAAGGGAACTAACAAAGGAAGAAATCATATAAATATAAACATAACCTTAGAGAAAATACAATGACTCATGTGAAAAAAGATTTTAAACTGAAATACAGAATTGTCAGGGCCTCTCATTTCTGTTACTTCTCTTTTTTTTTAAATAGTCATAAATATAAGTATTTAGACACATATTGAGCAGAACTTAATCTGTTTCTCCACCATTGTCTACAGGGAAGTAGCATACACAGTAATTGCAATTCTTGTTTATTTGGTCAAAAACTGTCCACTTGAGGAGAATGCTCTTAGTCATACTTCTCAGCAACAACATACAGATGCTACAGCAAAACATAGATGGATACCAGTGTCATTGTAAAATACATTAAGATTTTATGGCATATGGTGTTGTGAAAAATTCATTAATACTTCCAAATAACAAGAGGAATTTGAAAGTCAACACTCGCAGGAACCATTCATTATGATATATTTAATTATATGTTTTATTTTTTTTAATTAATCTTTTTCTTAACTTGTAATTTTTTTACAGTTGCCTATATACTTCAGAGCACTTGAGATACTGTTTATTCAAGAAGTACTTTGACACCTATCTTGGATCCAGGGAGAATTAAAAGCCTTTTATTACAAATGCAGATTCTGAAAAAATCAATCATGCTGGACAATTGTTTATTTCACAAGCTCTATTATCTCAGTAAAGAGTTTTTATTGATTTGAGTGGCTTAAAATACCTTCTTAATGCAAAAATACTCAATATTTTCTAGGAATATGTTTAATGTGAAATCAAATGAATGATTAAAGATAATTTCTGATTTACATTAATATTTAAGATCCTCTCTTCAGCAGTCTTGTGGTGACAGCTATGCGCTGGTACAACTAAATGAATTCAATTAAGATACTCTTTCTCTCACAGGAAAAATCAGACACCTGAGTTTCATCAATGGTGTTTTGTGCTTCAAACTTTTTTCATGTAATTCCAGTTCTTTGTTCAATAATGTTATACTCTAAGTGTATATCTGGAGTAATCTATACAAAAGTTCAAGTGTGGAAGAAGGGCCATTTCAAAGGACAAAATATAAGTACTTATATCTATTAAGCAACAATATTGATACTCCGCACGTGGCACACAGCTTCCACCTGGGCATGCAGCCAGTATACTTTTGCCAGATGATGCAATTTTGACAGTCTGACTTAATTTTTCATTGGAAAAAAAAGTCTTGAGGGAGGGGGGAAGAGAGGGAAAAAATATTGTTTAGTTATTTATGTATATATATATATGCATATTTTAAGTAAAACTACTGCTTTTACCTAGATAAAAGTAGCAGAAGTACCCAATTTTGATATAGATTAGCAAAATTCAGAACAATTGAGTGAAACTAGTTCAGGCTGCTCATTTGAGAGAAGATTGGGACAGAGGAAGGGAGGTACAAGGGCAGCAAAACAAAGGGACAAAGCCAGAAAAAGGGATAATAAAGATGATGCGCAGAGATCTTTAGGGGTACCTACTGGCAGCCTTGCCCCTGATCACTGCAGCCTGAATCAGGACAATGAACCACAGGTGTTGTTCTGACCTTAATATGAGTCAAACTTGCTTTTGTAGTCAGGAGGGTTGGGGGGCATGGAGTACTTTCCCTGGCTAATACCTGGACAGGCAGATGACACATCTTGATACCACCATGCCAATCCCCTGAAAGCATTAGCTCTTCCACCACTTCCTAACATACTGCTTTGGACTCAGCTCTGTAGGAACTCAGGCTCTGCAGGGTGTCAGAGCCATGCCCAGTGCCACTCTGATGGCAGGGAAGCCACAGGCACATCTATCGCAGAACATGCTACAATAAGCAGTGCAATGCTTTATTAGGCGAGATAACCATAGGTTAGCTTGAATGAGCTAACCCTATAAGTCTACAGGAGTGCCAAGCACTAACTGAAGTGGCACTATGCATCTTTAGTACTCCAGCATTATCATATAAGTCTCAAATTATTGGTATATTATGTATATTTATTATATTATCTTAGGAATATATGAACTGTAGTAGACCTTAGGCTTGGTAGCATAAGCAAGCAAACATTACTCTACCTGCTATATTAACCCAGCAACTAATTTTTCATCAGTTTGAATGCCCTAGTAACTATTAACCAGCATCTTATGAAGAAGTGTGAATAGACCCTTCGATCTTTGTGACGCTCAACCATACAAACCACACCTGAAGCAACCCTCTGAGGGAGACCCTGGAGGAGCTGCTGATGGACCCTCTCTGTACCTGCAGACTCCAAGAGTGCCCAGAGACATCTAAACATGGAGATACAGGGACATGGGTGGATGATCTACAATCCTGACTGGTTAGAACCGAAGTGTTTCAATGCTTGACCTCATGACCTAGTGCCTCTTTGCCTAGAAGGTAGGTCTTCCCCAGGGAAGTCTTCTGCAAGAAAGTCAAACTGCTATAAGTACTGCTTTTTGTCTCTGTATATTTATTCTAATAAACAGCTAACCTTGATATCATAACTCACTTGCCATAGAATTGTGGATCGGTATCTTTTGAGTAGTTTAGTTCTTCTGTGACTATTTAGGAAAAGTTTGATTCCTTTATGACTACTTATATATATTTTGGAAAGCAACGTCAATGGTACTTCCACCGATGCTGATCATTTCATGTATTCCAAGTACATATAGTTAAAATATGAAGTTACTTTGAGTTATAACTATTCCTTCTTGGATTTCCATAACAGTGACTTCTTCTGGTTCTATTAGGATTCCATTTACCATTTCCCTTCTAAAACGGAAGATATTGGCAGTTTTCTGATGCGACTGAGATTTTTCTCTTTAGACAGAAAAATTCTAAGATATGCTGTCCTGGTTTGAAGGACAGGTGTCTCCCGGGGAAGGCAGGAACCTCCCTTGGAATAGGAAATATAAACCCCTTCCCTCCAAATTATTGCAAATTTGAAATCAAGGGGCTCTCAGGCAAGGATATGGGAGTAGGAATAACAGTTCTTTACTAGTATATATATATTAAAGCAAATGAACAATAACTAAATATAAACATTAACGGCAAAGCAGAGTCAGAAAGAACCCGGTCTCAACCCTCTGGCCTGAGGGCACTTTCCCTTCGGTGTAGTGATGGTCACAGCCGGCAGGGGGCGCTGGTGGCTCCCGGTGGGCAGGGCAGGTGCGATGATGGCCCCGCGGCTGCAGGGGGCGCTGTGGCCGCGAGCTCCGGCAGACACGTGGCAATGGCGGCGAGACGGGAAGAAAGAGAGGCTCGGCTTCACCGGTTCCCCGGGCCAGTCGATCCCGGCGGTCCGGCGGGGCTCTCGGGAGCAGCGAGCTGGGGCGGCAGGACGCCTCGGCNCAAGAGAGAGAGAGAGACCGCAGCCGACTCCGCCCCCCCTTTTATCTGCCCAAATCTCGCGCCATCTCTGCCCCCCCACCACGAGAAACTCTCAGACACTTTCTTCCCCAGGCCTTTGTTATTTCTTAAGTATCCAGTCATTAGTATCCTAGTAACTTATGGGAAAAAATTCTATAGGTAAAAAGGAACAAACAGAAAGCAAATCTAACCCCCAACATATGCTTTTCCTGAAGCTTATTTGGGAAGAAAGGAATGGCATGTTGTGACATTTTTCTTGGAACTTTGATTCCAAAATGTAAAGTTCAGAAAGTATATAAGCAGTTCTCTACTTACATCTCCAAGTACTGAACAAACACATACAGATAAAAATTCTAGAGTTAATAGAGAATTCCTCTTTTTGTAGAGATGGTGGCAATCAGACAATTAAAGGGGTCTCCTGCCAAAAGGAGACAAGGAGACTATTAGAATTATGGTTTTTGTTTGGGTGTTTTTGTTTGTTTGTTTGTTTTCAAAATTTTCTGTTTTTTTTCTCTAGTTTCTAAATCTCCTGACAAGTTCATCATGTTTAAAAATACTGGAGACATCTTACATGTATTCTAACAGAAGTTACATAATTCTTACAGAAAATGGCTCTATCTTATTTCATTTCTGAAGAAATCACTGAAATTATACTAAGAACTGGTGTGTAGTAGAAGTATTTTTCATGTATTATTGCAATGCAAACACTAAAGAACCACCTCTTCAAGTGTTCTTTTCTCATGTCCATGGCCAGGAGAAAGATTCTTGTGAGGTATGAAGAAGGATTGCTAGGCTCAAGATTCATGCCGACCTACTTTTTTCAATTCATATCATTAACTGGGTTTACAGAAATTTCTTAAGGACAAGCTTGCAAATGCAGATAGGCTTTGAAAGGCTTTATAGGTGTAAAACGCCAAAGCTGCATGGGCCAAGAAGTTGAGTGATATCAGGGACAGTTGTTGGTTATCCATGAGATCGTCATGACAATCTCAAAAAACTGGGGTACAGTGAAGCAGGTATTTTATATTTTGCTGTAATTTAATTACTCGGCCTCTGAACCATAATTTATTTATTTTAGTCCTTTACAGCATTCCTCCGAACATAGTACAATTACTGTCTTCCCTGCCTTTTCTAAGGCAGAAATATGAGTGCTTCCTTCACAAAACATCCTTGTGATATAATAATATTATGGATCTTTCCATTGCATGGGGATGAATGGAGACATTAACACCGAGGGCCTGTTTACAATGTTTACTCCTTCCTCACCATGTGTTCTCAAGGGTAGCTGCATTTTCAGCATTTCAGAGTACATTTCCCATTGATATCAGGTGCAGTTTTCAGTTATGCATGAATTGTGTATCCGACAGGTTTTTTTCAAGGATTGATGAACACTGTCTGTTGCCTCTCAAGTACTCGTCTGTGGTGAACCGACCACATGATTTTTCTGCCTTATTAAAACAGTGAGCGAAAAGAACTCAATTTCCCATAAATCTATTCTGCATAAATCCTCTAGGAAGACGGAAGCGAGATAACGCCAGCCATAAATATCGAAAAAGAAAACAAACTCTCTCTTTTCCGCCTCACTGCACAAAGGGAGCACATTGCTCCTGCTGAGCGCACCCCCCCCCTCCCTCCGCCACTGCCGGAGAGGAGCGAGGAGGAGGGGGGGGAAACTGAACTGAGCTGTCAGCGCAGCCCCCTGAAGAAGCCAAGCAGCCAGAGAGGGGGGAAACTGAACTGAGCTGTCAGCGCAGCCCCCTGAAGAAACTAAGCAGTTAGAAAGAAGGAAGCAGCTGCCGCGGAGAGCCGCCGGACAGAACTGCTGACTCCCACTGCTCCAGGAATCCGGGGGAGAGAAAGAAGCCGTGAGCTGCCGCCGGCCGTAAGGTATGCAATCGCTGCCACCGCCGTGAGCTGCTGCCATGAGCCAAAACTGAAAGAATCCAGAAAAAAAGCTGCAAGCTGCAGCAAGAAGAAGAAATTGCAACAAGAGGCCATTGGAAGCCGCGTGCTGCAGAAAGCCACGCCGCAGAAGGCCACGTTGCCAGAAAAAGTTGCTCCAAGCTGGGAGCACCATATTGAAGAAGAAGTGGTGCCGAAGAAACTGCACCGAAAGCTGCACTGCCAGAAAAGACGTGCTGCCAGGAAAAGCCACTCCAAGCTGCAAGAGAAGGAGAGAGAGAAAAGCTACAAGCTGCTGACGTCACTGGAAACAGTCCAGGTCTGCCGGTCGGACATCGTCGCCGTTCCACGGAGACCATCACCAAACGCCGAAAGGACACATGCACACACACACACGCACCATCCACACATACAGGTCGTATTTTGACATAATTAAGTCCTTATTTGCCCTTATCTCTCGGTGGGTGAGAGAGGGAGTGAATGGGTGGGCGTGGTGTTCTTTAATATTGTAATATTTCCATAGAGTAAATAAGGTTTTATTTGAATATATTTAGTAATAAACTTGTTAGATACTATTTCGGTCTCCGTGTCTGCTTGCGAGCCTGGTGGGGAGATGTCCCAATTTACCCTCAACCCTTCTCCCTTTGGGAGGTGGTCAGACCTCTGCGCGCCCGACCGCGACATCGTCCCTTCTGTGACACTGAAGAATTCCCATTTGAAATACAAACTATTTCCAGCAAACCCAAAACATTTCCATGTGGTTTCCACAGTTATTCCTCTCTTCTACATCATTTTCAGTAGGTGAGCTATATGAGCACAGATATTTGCATACAGAATCACAAACTATCTAGTGTGACCGAAGAGATGCATACAATTCCTAGATTAGTAATATGCCAAACCCTATAATTTGATGGCATCATAATGACTATGTCTAGATAGTGTGTCTGAAGTTTCTCAGCATTTCCTAGCTTGGAAATGCCATCCTACCTTGCAATCCTACTCTTTTAACATTTTCTGGTTTGTATTCTTCTTTACTTTGTTTCACTTGTCACTTGTTTGGTTCACTTTTGAATTCTCTTGCAGAATGTAGGCTTTGTCCATGTTCCTCAAAAATGTTTGTTGGGTGTAGGTGGCATTATTTCAGCAGCTGGGGGTAGCCTCTGTGACAGGAGATTGGGGTCTGCACCGTGCCAGTTCCAGCTGGTTCTGCAATGGCCTCACCACAGAGCACAGCTGAGCCCATCAGACACTGGTGGCATCTTTAGGAAAACGTATTTAAGAAAAGACAAAATGATGATAGAAAAAAGGGCACCACTAAGGCCAGAGCAGTAGGAGGGTCTCCACAGCAGAGCTGATACCACTCCCAAGGGACTGCAGTCCATGGATGGGCCTCTTCAGAGTGCAGGAAACTATGAAGGAAGGAGTGGCAGAAGAAAAGAGTAAGGAGCAAGGAACAATAGAGAGAAATCATGGTGCCCCGAGCCCAACTATTGCCTCAGGAGGGGCTGGAGTGTCACCTACAGCAGTAACAAGGGGAGTGGGGAGGAAGTCTGTTTGTTGTAATGTGAAGCCTGGGAAATGGGGCAGAAATCTGTTTTCCCTCTGTGTTTAAATGTTTGTCTTCTTTCCTTCCCAACACCCGAATCAGTAATTGAATGTTTAAGTTAATTGGCAATAAATTCCCCAAGTCGAGTCTGCTTTGCCTGCAACAGTACTACAAATAACTCATGGAAAGTTAAAAAAAAAAGAAAAATCACTATTTTATGTTTATCTTATGGACAAGATGCCTGTGTTCAACTGGATTCAAGTGGATTTCAAGCCACATTTCTGTCAGCTTTCACAATTAAAAACAGGAGTTGCAGGCTTTTAGCTTTACTTTATGTAAAGATAACATTAGGTTTACACTATATATAATGTAAGAAGGATTATAGAAAAGCCATGAAGATAAAAAGAGAAAGAAATAAAATACAGAGGCTCTCACAACCCCAGAAAATCGGTTGGACTGTGTTTTGCTGAAGATTAATTTGAATTAAATTACCTGATTTCCAGAATAGAGGCTAATTGAGTACTTTAGGAATAAGTGAAACCCGTGTAGAAGAAATACATTTAGAGATCCCAAATACACTTTTCTCTTTATTTAACATTGTCAGTTACTTTTCTAATAATGAAAAGAAAATACATTTTTAGTTTAACAAAATTTATTTTATCATTTACTGCTATTATTATTGTTATGTGTGGGTACCCTTTTTTGTGCATCTAGAGGCTGGATATTTGGTTTGATGGTTATAAGCTTTTATCTAAAATAACTTTCTCCAAAATGTAGTGATTATTTTTAAAATGACACTTTATCTCAGTATTTGCTTGAAAATAACTATTGATCCTTCCGTTTTTCTTATACACTCTCAGCTTTTTTTCCTCTCACTTATTCAATCAGAGTGAGTCTTCCTGAACCACTTTTTTCTTTCCTAAGTGATGAGTCAAATACATAGGAAAATGTATATTTAGTCTTGATAAAAGATTTTTCAGGTTTACAGTAAGTTTATTTTTTATTATTTTAGTTAATGTTTTATATGTTATAAATGTCTCAATGTTCCATAGGCTTTAGATAGCTAGATATTTCTAAAAATTATTATGTACAGTCCTGTCAGATTTATACTACAGGAAATTGGTAATATATATATAAGCAGTCATACTTTCCATCTGCTTCTGAGTTCAGACAAAGTTTTGTCTTCTGTAAGCATGTTAAAAAGACACTGTTACTGAAATGTAAGCTTCCATCTGCTCTTACACCTAAACATAAGCTTGGCTTTACACAAAATTCTATGTTTTAGGACAACATAAGATAAACAATGAGTGAAATGAATACAAATAGTGGCAGTATATTCTCTTATGCTCTTAGTGGATATTGCAGCGTTACTGCTAGTACGCTTCCTTCATGCACGTCTTTTCGTACAGTGCTACGAAACGTATCTGCAGTGATTACTGCATATTAATAAAAGTAAATGCCATTACTGGGACAGAAGCATTTATATCTCATAAAGGACATCAGAGAGTTAAAAGACTGTATTTTGTTGGTTCAGTAAGAAAGCATCGGGAACTGTAAATGGATTGCACAAAGGAAATTGCAGCTCTGAAGAAGAATGTTTAAAGAACATAGTGCTGGAAAACCTAGCTTTAAATGTCATTAAAATTGTAGTACAAACTGACAAAATCAGAAAACTCAAAGCTAAGGTCATCACCCTGTTGTTAATGAAATCTACTTCCATAAAAACCAAATTGCAGGAGTGTCATGACCTTAATGTGATGAATTACGATTTAAGTGCATTTGAGGAAATGTATATGAATCAAAAGACTGCACACAGGCAATCTAATTCCATTTTTTAAATTATTTGAATGGCAATACTTTGTCAAGCTAAGGGAATTGTATAAAAATTGCCGAACCTGATGAATGCACTTCTATTAATTTTACACCATGATATAATGTTTTGTACCAGATTGGCACCAGTCGTAAGAAAGAAGGAAGAAAATTTTACCTCTTGCTGCCCATTCGTATAGGGGCATCAAACGGTAAAAGTAGAAAAAGGACACATAAACATTGTGTGCATTCAGTTTTTACATGGCAGTTCTTAATTATTTGTATAATAATGTATCATATAAGCAGTTACCAGTGCTATAAATTCCAGCTGACTACCCGATGACAGAACTGCTCATAATTGAAAACTGAATTTGGTAGAATGTATTTGAGCAAGAAGGCCAATACATAACACATAACCTGAGTGTATGATAGTCCTGCTGTAATTTAAAACAATGAGGATTTAAGATTTAGTAGAATGCCTAAGTTAATGTTTCTCAGTCTTTTTTCCATATCACAGAGTCATAGAATCATAGAATGTTCTAGGCTGGAAAGGACCTCTAGAGGTCATCTGGTCCAATATCATCCTGCTTCTGACTCCTCCTTTTCTCCCTACCAGCAGAAAAATAAATTACCTTGTACATTTCCATTGGGTTTTGGCACTGATTCCAAAATTATCATGAAACCTTTCTAGATCTGCAGAAGGCATTACAAATCTGTCTTCAGGAAGTAAAGCCCCAACTTGGAAACTCTCTTAATGCTTTATGTTCAAGTTGATGAAGGCTGCTGAGAGTTCTATATGCAGTATTGATGAAGATATGCCAGGCAATTATGTATGCTGGGAACATGATGGAGGAAATAAAGCACTAGAAAGCATTACACTGTTGTCTCTCACTGTGTTCTCTTGGTCTAGAAGGGCTGGCTGCACTCAAATTATGTTTTGATGTGAATTTAGAGCATCAGAGGATGAAGGTTAGGTTTAAGTCATTAAAAAACTGTGTTCAGTCAGGTCTTCAGCTTAAGCTGTAATATATAATGTGATTGAGAAGCATCTCCACCTCTTCAACAAAGACTTACTTATTTTCACAAATAAGAGACGTTCTCCCCACCATAAGTATGAAAGACAAAATAAAAGATTGATGGTCACGTGGAAGTCATATTACTCAAACTTTGTTGGTAACAGTGCACAAATTTTACCCAGTTTTCTGGCAACCGAGAGATTTTCACATACTTGCCAGTAGTACATGCCCCAGTGTATGCTGGGGAGATCATGAAGTGGAAGACTTTCTCTTCTATGCAACTTTAATTCTCTTTCTTTTTTATTTTTCTAAAGCACTTTCAACCCATTCTCCTGTTAATACATTCCTTCTAATGATTTATTTTCTCTTCCCAAGTAACAGAAAGTGCAAATCTACAAAGCAGATAACTACAAACTTATTTTTGTCCTTTGATTTCAACACGTGTAAGCAGAATTAAAGTGGGTATGGTGCCTGCAAAGGAAGTGGATAGCATCTTTCAATCTTGTACACCTTTGTCACTCTGAAGATTTCTTCAGGTTGCTCTGAATCTGGCTTCCTCTACCTCTTTAGCTTAATAGTTCTCTTTATGCTAATGTAGGAGTTACCAGAAATGTTAGGGGGGGAATCAAGGCAAAAGTGTAATTCATTTATTTAATGTATGTGAATTGCATTTTAAACTTGCAGAACAAACTTATGGAACAGTATGTATTTGATGCTCTATTTGAAACACTTTACAGCAGCTGTAATGTCTAATTGGCTCTAATCTTTCACTTCTTCAACATAACTATCTTTTGGCTTTAATAAATACTCATTCCAAGCTTTTCTTATTATTAGGTTTGCAACATGCTGTGTTCATATAAAAGCCAACTCCAGAGAAAAAGGCCAGTTTGAATTTCCAGGAAATTGTGATAAAATTGGAATGTAATAAGAGTTCCTGACATGAAGAAAGCACAAACAGACTTGTATATGAAAGAAACTGAAGAAGAATTTGGCCCGTTTACAGCACGATGCTTCTAAATGAAAATTTGAGTCAGCATAGTTCTTCTAGGATTGGATTTCTGTGGCTTGCAAAGGTATTAAAATCATTAGTGTTTATATCCATCAGAATATGTCTGACAGATCCTCTGTTGAAGTTTGGGGGTTGATAGGGTTTTCCCTTTTTTTTTCCTGAAGAAATGGTGCATGCAACACATCAAAAAGTGTCATGGTGCTTTTGTAGATTCACTCAGAAATGACAATCATTTGCAACATGTAATCCTTTGAACATGACAAGTCTTTAAATCCTGATAAAATGTTTCATGAACTCAAAGCAAAAGAAGAATTTGAATGCAGCATATGAAATACACCTTTGGTAACAATCTAGTTTAAAGAGTATTCATAGTGCTGAAGACAGACTAGCATTACCATGCTGGAAACAACCAAAAGTGAATTATTTACATTGTGGAAAGCATTGTAACAGGTGGAATTTGAGACCAAATATGTGAATAGGTTAAGGAAGCAACTAGGCAAATTCATGAAAAATGGCATACATATGAAGTTCTGCTAGGGTTAGACATTAGGAGAATATAACATAGAAAGTTATGACTGTCATTTATGGTTTAACTATCAGAAATTTCAGAATCTTAAAATCTAGAGAGATTTTCACATTCTTTAACATTTTTCAGTGTTCATTGGAGTTACTTTTGCAATACTGGGACAATTAAAACAACAAACGAGTCAGAAGGTACTAATCATATGCATCACATGTTGCATATGCTTACATGTAGTGGGTTGACCCTGGTCAGCAGCTAAGCACCACTCAGCCACTTGCTCACTCCCTCCATTCCCAGTAGGATGGGAGAGAGAATAGGAAGAGCAAATGCAAAACTCATGGGTTAAGATAGTTTAATAAATGAATGAGAGGAGGGGAAGAAAGAACCTAAGCAAAGGTGATGAAAGTGACGCAAAGGCAATCACTTACCATGTCCTAGAAGTAGATTGATGTCCAGCCAGTCTCTGAGCAATGGCTACATATCTCAAAGCCCCCTCACCTCAGCAATAAAAACTGCTGAAAATGACATTATATGGTATGGAATATCACTTTGGTTAATTTGGGTCAACTCTCCAGGTTCTCTCCCAGTTGCTTGCCCATCTTCAGCCTACTTGCTGCAGGGGCAGAGTGGAAAAAAGAGAAAGCCTTGACATTATGCAAGTACTGCTCAGCAATACCCAAAACACTGGTGTGTTATCAGCACTGTTTTAGTCAGAAATCCAAAAAAAGAATACCATATGGAGTGCTAATTAATTCCATCTCAGCCAGACCCAGGACATCACGCTAAAAAAAAGCAGACATAAATGTTGACTTCAGAACTTGCAGATTGATATAATATGGAATATTTTTCCTATCCATTTGTCCAAGTCCTTCAAGTTTGACTTAAGATCAGAGCACGACTAATGCTTCTGAAATAATGGATAGAAAATAAGACAAGCGTACTAGTTGTACGTAACTAGTTGTTACACAGATGTTTATATATACCTGCCTGTCTCTGGAGTGATTAAATATTCCTAGAACCCAGCAATGAATCCCACTTGAAGAACAGTTTGACTTTATCTAGGACTCAGTTCTATGTGAAGATTCAGTAACTTCACAAGCTACTACATATTTGTGTGTAAAATAGTTTATCAAAATACACATGACAAGAAAACCCAATACATGTTATTTAAGATTGCTTCGCTTTACATTGAAATGCAGTCACTTCTGAGATGCAAGTTAACTAGTGCTTGAAGACAGGAACCAAATAAATTTCAGACTGCAGTAGAAATCTGACAGGTGGAATATAGTTGTCAAAACTTACATTTAGCAATGCCACTCATTTGACTCTTTCTTCTGCACTGTAACAACAGGATTTCTATAACAAAAGGATCTGAAGTCCCTACACAAACCATCAAGACTTTAGTGAACAGTTTATTCAGAAGACATTGCAGAGTCATCTCTTCATATGCTGGTATACCAGCTGACAATAATTTGCCAAACCATCACTCTTCACGAGCAACCCTTGCAGCTTGTCCATTCAAGAACCGACTCAGCCTATGCAGCTTAAACTAAGGGAATGGATGAAGCACACTGGACACAGTGTATGACTCTGGGCTGAACTCTGTATGGATGCCTACTGTGCTAGGTTCTTTCACAAGACAGTGGCTGAGATCTGCTAAGGACTTTTGAAAATGTGCCTCTCAATGTTTTCCCCAAAACAAAATATTTAAGAATTACACTTTTGTGTCCTAAATATTTTTCTGGTACTTTAACAACAAAATCAGTCTCTCAGCTATTTTTCTTGGTTGCTGTATTTTTAGCATGGAAATTTTAACAGCCTGGTCGGTGTCCACAGGTAGGAGGTGCAAAATACATTTCCAATAGAGATTTGAATTATTAAGATAGCATCTCTACAAACTCAGCATCTTTTTACTACCCACAATGTTACCACAACTTTTGCAGTTCAAGTCTGCCTTTACAAAATCAACTAAAACTCGTGAGAACATTGACCCTCTTCATTACTGTGGCTACACCCGTTAAACATTTTAATTACATGAATAAAACCTGTATTAATGATCTTGTGCTTACTCTTAATTGCTTAATTACTACATTTTTCTTAAAAGTCATAGGCAGACATATCTTCTACTCAAATGAAGTAGTTTTTTTACCTGTTGTGCTGCCAACAGTGTAGGCACCAAACCCAAGAGTCAAAATATTGTAGGGTTGATTTAGAAATCATGGCAGTTTACGAATGGCTGTGTTTTGCAGCTATGTGTTAGCAAAATAATTCTCCTCACCTTTTCAGTGCATTGTAATCTGCAGCTGAGTATAAAGACATATGTCCTAAAATCTGTATCAGAAGCAGAGTGAAAGGTAAAGCCAGCCTGTGCAGAGCTTTGTGGTAAAGTTGCTATATGGCTTTTGATATGCAGCTACAAAGGAATATTACAGATCTTTCATACACTGATTTTTTAATCATTTTTAAGTAACCATGTCTGCGTCGATTTGGAAGAACAGCAAAAAAAATGTAAAGTTGTCTTGAGGGTTTGTTTTTGCCACAATCTGTCTGCCACAAATTGCTCTGAGATTTTAATGTTTTGAATGCTGGCCAGATGCATTCTCACTTTGTTTTTTGGCAAAACTACCATTCTTTTCAAAAGACATAGCACCTGTGAAGCTAGCCTGTGAGTCATGACAAGTCCCCATGTGTGAGGTATGCTTTAGAGGAGTGTTGCTATACAGCAAATTGCAAATATTAACCAGTATTAGTAACAACATTATGAATTTTTTGTCATATTACAATGCAATTTAAAGTTCTTAAGGACTAAAAATTTAATATTGTCTGCCAATATACATAAAGCTGAATCTGACATTTCTTCATAGCTTTTACTGCATGAGATAGTCGGGTTAGGCTCACTATGGTGCATATTGTACTTCTAACAAATTATCGGTAAAGAAATACAAGGATTAAAATGTTAATTGTGACAGATATAGAAGGACCATAAAAGAAAGACTCCCTAGGAAAGGAAGACATGAAGAACATTTCTTGCTGTGGTGAATTGACCTCTGCAAGCTGCTAGATGCCCACCCAGCTGCTCTCCCACTCTTTCTCCTCAACAGGACAGGCAGGCAAAGTAAGACAGAGAAGCTTATTGGTCAAAATCAAGACAGGAAAATCACTTACCAGTTGACATAATGGGCAAAATAGACTTAATTTGGGAAAAAAAAAAAGTTTAGTTTATTACCAATTAAAAATAGAGTGGGATGGTGAGAAACATAGGCAAAAACTGAAACATTCCCCTCACCTCCTTGCCTCCTTCCCAGGCTCAACCTTACTCCTTCATTCCTAACTCTTCTACCTCATCCCCTGAATCAAGCAGCAAAGGAAAGAAGGGATATGAGGGTTGTGGTCAGTCCATAATAGTTCCTCTTTGCCACTCTTTCCTCCTCACGCTTCTCCCCTGCTCCAGCACGCATCCTCTCCATGGGCTATACTCCTTCATCATAAACTTGTTCCAGCATAGGCTCTCCACAGGCTGCAGCTTTCTTCAGTGCATATCTGTCCATGGGCTTCAGTTTGCAGATATCTGCTCTGGCATGGTCCTTTCCATGGGCTGCAGGGAAATACCTGCTGCATCATGGTGTCTCCAAGGGCTATAGGGAAATCTCTGCTCCAGCACCTAGACCACCTCCTCCCTTCTTCTCTCACCTTGGTGTTGCAGGGCTGATTCTTACACTTTTTTTCTTTCTTGGCTCCTCATTCTTGGATAGAGTTTACCATTTCTTAAATAAGTTTTCTGAGGGATGTCATCAGCCTCCCTGGTAGGATCAGCTGTGGCCTGTGATGAGGTCATTGTGGAGTCAGCCAGAAGCAGCTGGAAGTTGCTAGAACTGGCTGTGTCTGGCACAAGGCAGCCCCTGGAGTCTTTGCCCAGAGCCTCTCCTTGCACTTTCCCTGCTGCCAGAACCTTACCACCTACACGCAGGACCTTTACTCTCTTGATCTGCAGAAAATATCACAAGGACATAATTAACATTCCTTACGTTTGGTAAAAGGAAATCTTCGCATTTGTTCTCCACGTTACATTTGCTGATATGCATGTTGACATTTTAATAATATTCTTGTAAAAAAAATAATTATGGAAATGGAAACTCCTAGACCTTTTTAAATGATTCATAAGAAAAGGAACATATCTGCCAGGATGCCTCAAAATAGTCAGATTCCCAGGTGTAGTGTAAACTTTTGAAAATGTTTACAGATACTGACTGTTTTCCAATCATGGAAAAGTGTCTAATCCATTTTGGAACATCTTGTCCTAGTTTTCATTATTTCTGGCAGAGAAGGGTAAATTGCATGTAAGATTCATCATTTCCTCCTGCTGTCTAAAATCACTTTCTTTGAAAAATAATGTATGGAAATTACTTCCCACTCATAGCCTCCCTTAAACTTGCTTGTGTTGAAAGCTTCATTCTTTATGCAGACCAGTAAATCAGTACTTGGAAATGGCATAAATGGACCTTTCTCTTCCAATGATGCCTTTCCTAATGCAGTTACCTGTACTGTGTAAGCACCAAAAGGTGATATTTCAGTGGCAATACCCATAGGTGCCAGCAGGTGGAAAGTAGAGGGAGCACAAGACAAAGAAATACTGTCTCTGTGATACTATACCTTCATGAATTAGTGCAGATTCAACTACCTCTGCTTCACCAGGGATGGAGGAAGGAGTAATTACTGTAATTTAAGATCAACAGAGGAAAAGGACTGCTACACATCAGCAGGTGAACACTGTTGAGACCTCTCTGAAATGCTGGAGACAAGGCTTTGTTTCATGGACTAGTTCTTTCAAACATTTGCATTTGTAGATCTTTCATAATTTTAGGATCCTCACCTATTAGCTAACACAACAGTTATTCCTGGAAATTCAGTATTTCCAGGTTCTTAGTGGTGATTTCCATATCCTTTTTAGGAGTCCTTCAAGCTTTCTCTTTAGCTCCTGTTATCTTGCCTCTGGGAATAAAGTGAAGCCTCAGTCTGGCTTTATTAATTTGTATTTTATGAGTCTTTGGATGTTTAGCAATGTATACAGCCTCTTGCTTGGTTAGTAAGCATGTACATAGCTTTTCTGTCATGGTGCACCTTCCTTTCATACCCTCCATATGGGTAGCAAGAAAAGAGAGAGAAAATGCCTTACTTCCATGGTCTATCCTTCTGAACTTGGAGTGCCAGCAGTGAAGCAGAGAAAAGCAATACAGTTGTGCGTGGAGGTCTCATTACAAGGAATAGTAATACCTACTTAAAGGCAATGGCATTAAACATGCTTTAAGGTCCCAATGCCATCTGTTCTCAGACCTTCCCAGATATTCAGGTTGTTACTCCATTGAATTAATTTCTAAATGCCATCAAGCGTTCTTCAAAAATTAGATTTTTAGTTTATGGGTGCATTCATATATCTGACACTGTCCAATAAATATATATCAATTATCAAGAAACTCGTATTCTGAATTTTTGCTGTTAAGTAGTCATCCATGCATCAGATGGCTTGATATTTTAATCTACTCTTTTATGTAAATCATTCTCCACTGCAGCCCACAGTTTAAATAATTTTTTTCTCCTCTGTATTAGGCGTTCCTACATTGTCTGAAGTGTGATTTGTTTTTAACGATACAAACAACATATTTTCTGGTTCAGTATTGCAGATTTTCAACTGAACACTTTCAGTAAAGCCAGTAAATAAAGCAGACTTTCCCACAATTTATCCTATAATGAGATGGAGGAATAAAAGCTGCAAAATGGTCAATGTTCTTGCAGAAGAATTAACTTCCTTTCTATTTACTTATGGTGAATAATCCATCTGGATAGTTCTTGCCAACTGCTTCTTATTGACTGTGTTCAGTGGGCATAAAAAAAATTTGTTTTGATGGCATGTGGATTTTAGCTCAAAGAAATGCATGCAGTAAGTTATTTTTAAAGTTGCTGTAATTGATGTTACTTACTAAACACACCTGTACAACTTCATAACACAGATGCCTTTGAACATGGCAATTGGTATGAGATCTGGGCAATGTTGCAATAGCTTTCTAGGATTTCAAAAGATATTTGTGAACTCTGGAAACTGCACACTGTGACATGATACTGAAAAGGGAGGTGATGTGGCCTCCCGGATGACTGTCATCAGCGTGTCTGTCCCTTTGCAACGTTAATGCTCTCTTGTCCATGGGATGGGGAAGTAAAAGCCACTGCATTAAGAGCTATGAGTATTTTCATGATACTAATAACATGTTGAAAGGAGTTTTTACAAGGCAGCAGTATTTGTGTACCTTTAAACTGGCTGGACTGTATGTTGTACCTCTCCCTGAAACAAGGAAATGATGATGTCTAAAAGATGGGTAGATGTTCCATCAGTATTGCTAGCTCAAAAATGATTTTGAAAGTATTTGCTCACTTGCTATTTACAGGAAAGAGATGTGGGTGGTTGCAATATTTTAATATTGCAAATAAAATTGCTGTGTCTTTCCAAGTTGTTTTTAGTAAGAGTTTCTTTTTGTCTGCCCAAAACTCTTCTGTTGGTAATTTGCTGTTTGGGTTTTAAGATTACATAAACTCTATAATTCCTTGTTGTCTGTTTTTTTTAAATTGCAAGTTTTTTAAAAAGCTCAAATGTAAATTGGTATCACCTGACATTGTCTTCAACCATGCAACATTGTAGATTAACTCTGAGAACAGAATTAGTATGAATTACGTTTGTTAAAGAATCAAGCACTTCTTGGCTGCGTTAATCAAGACACTTTGTTGTGTGTTCTAGCATGAAGATGAGATATCTTTTAATACAGACTGCTATCACTAAAGTATCACGTTGCTCTGTGACTTTGTATGGAATGTCCTGGACAACCTTCAATTTAGCCAAGCACAGTTCAAAAGCTGTGGGTGTATTGCAGTGAGTCCCTATCACCAAGTTAATGTGGCACTGCCAGTGAATTCTTTCGGAGTTAGGATTTTGCAATAACACATGTGCTCCAAGGCCACACAGGATCATGAGAGGTCAAATGCCTATTGCAGGAATTTGCCTGCATAAATACTGAGTTTTTAATAGCAAATTTTGCAATTATATTTTACTGGAGTAGTGGCATTAGTGGATAAGGGAAGGGCAACTGATGTCACCTACCTTGACTTGAGCAAAGCCTTCAACACTGTCCCGCACAACATCCTGGTCTCTAAATTAGAGAGACATGGATTTGATGGGTGGACGACTCAGTGGATAAGGAATTGACAGAGTTGCGACCAATGGCTCTATGTCCAAGAGGAGGCTGGTAACCAGTGGTGTCCTTCAGGGACTGGTACTGGGACGAGTCCAGTTTAACATCTCTATTGATAACGTGGACAGTGGGATTGAGTGCACCCTCAGCAAGTTTGCGGACAACACCAAGCTGTGTGGTGTAGTTGATACACTGGAGGGAAGGGATGCCATCCAGAGGAACCTTGACAGGCTTGAGAGGTGGGCCCATGCCAACCTATGAAGTTCAACAAGGCTAAGTGCAAAGTCCTGCATCTGGGTCAAGGCAATTCCAGGCACAAATACAGGTTGGGCAAGGAGTGGATTGAGAGCAGCCCTGAGGAGAAAGACCTGGAGATGGCTGATTGATAATAAGCTCAACACGAGCCAACAACGTGGCAGTGCAGCCCAGAAAGCCAACCATATCCTGGGCTGCATTAAAAGACATGTGGCCTGTAGCTTGAAGGAGGTGATTCTGCCCCTCTACTCTGCTCTGGTGAGACCCCACTTGGAGCTGGAGCCCCCAGCACCAAAAGGACATGAACCTGTTGAAGAGGGTCCAGAGGAGGGCTACAAAGATGAATAGAGGGCTGGGACACCTTTCCTATGAAGACAGGCTGAGAGAGTTGGGCCTTGTTCAACCTGGAGAAGAGAAGGCCCAGGGGAGACCTTATTGCAGCCTTCCAATATCTGAAGGGGGCCCACAAGAAGGCTGGCAAGGGACTTTTCACAAAGGCCTTGAGCAACCTGGTCTAGTGGGAGGTGTCTTTGCTATGGCAGGGGCGTTGGAACTAGATGATGTTTGAGGTCCCTTCCAACCCAAACCATTCTATGATTCTATGATTCTACAAAATAGATTTATTTTCTAGTTAATTTTAAGCTGTAGCTTCTGTTCTTTCTTACACTAAGAATATGTGTATCCATGTCAAGCTTTGCACTTTAAAACCTTATCAGAAAAAAAAATGGAAGCAAGACAAGTTTGCAAAGATCTCAGGTCACCTATCTCTGGATGAGAAGATGGGAATGCACCTAAGTTTGGGTTTGGTTTTGTATACTTTGTATTGTTCTGTTGTGCAGCTTTGGGGTTTTTTTAAAGTTCATCTTCTTTTCCATTTACCCTTGTTATTTTTCGTAAGAGGACGGGATTTTGAATCTCTAAATTGCAAAGTTGATTCCCTATGACCAGGCCATTAGATTCTGGCTTTACAGGTGTCTAGGTTGGGCTCTGTGATGGTAATTCATACAGCTTCTGTTGTGACAGCTACACCTTAAGACTATGTTTGCAATTGTAATGGTCCTGGTCGGAAAAACTTTGTACATGGAAGAGTCAGTAAGCTGCCTAACACTTAAACTGCATAGGCTCTGGCTTGTGCTGTGCTGGACTTATCTGTGGCCTCAGGGCAAAGACAGCCAGCTAATCCTCCCACCTGGCACCAGGGATGGTGCCAGCAGCATGGCTCTGTCTTTATCTTGAAGGGAAGCAACAAACATCTTGCAAAGATCTTTTTGCTTTAGAGTAAAAAATAATGTACATGCTTACTTCTAAGAAATTCCTGTATGAGCTCTAGAGACCATAGTGCCAGTGAACCTCAGCATGAACAGGACCTGCACCGTAGGCTTGCCCTGACTGCAGGTCCATTTGAAGCTGCACAACTTGAGGTTCCCAGTATGTGAGGGGATGTAAGATTATCTTTGCTGTCACCTTTTTCCTTCCCGTACTAAGCACTTATAAGTGGTATTTTAATCAATACTTTACAAAGTCAGAGTGCCCTTCTACTACTTGGATCCATACCCAACACCTATAGTGATTCCTTACAGCAAGAGGGTGAACCTGTCTTGAATAGGCAGTTGTTAAATGTCTGACGGAAATAAAATAAACAGTTCACCAATATAATAAAAATTGTGATACCATAAAATTGTGTAATAGCTTGCAATTTAATAAAAAAAAATATTGTAGAAAGTGAATCCTTCAATATTTTGGAGACATTTTGATTGTGTTTTAAAAAACAGGAATAGATACTACACAACCCAAGAATTTGCATGTAAGTCTGTTCTGTAAAATATAGTTTTTATAAGTGATCAAAGTAGAAAACAAATATCCCATCCTATTATATTATTTATTAGTAAAACACACCTATTTTGTTAATGTTTGTTTCTTGACAATACTCTAGGTTTTTAAAAGTACTTATATGGAATAAAGAATCAAAAGATTCTTTTTTTACTCCAGAATAAATTAATTATAGGTAATATTGGTGTCGACAAAATGACTATTGATTTTAGTGGATGTCAGAAGCAGCTAACATTGAAGAAAATGGAAAATGCTTTTAAGGCAGTTTCGTGATCAGCAATGAGATTGTTTGCAATCTGAGGTGACAGTGTAATGCATAAACTGACAGCATTGTTGGCCTGTGGACTACAAGCAGCATTGCTGTCTTTAGCCATGATATTCAGTCTTTGCTCATGAATTTCATACAGATTCCTCCCAAAACCATTTGAATGATTACTATTTGCAATATGTATCTAGAGAGAGATTTCTTACAAACTTTCAAAAACAGCCTGTTGGTGGGTTTTATGAAAAAAAATAGAGTAGTATTTTTATGGCATGGGAAAAAAATTGTGATCTTTCATTTAAGTAAATCAGATAATTCTAAGTAACAATGTAAGAATTTGACTCTGATTGATACCATAAAAGTCAGCCGAAAAAGACGAACTTCCAGAGACTAAGTTTTAAGTTTCTGAAAGTAGCATTCCTTTATTGGCACCAGGGAAGCGAGGGATAGCTCTGCCTAACATTTCCACCTGAGACATGTTTCCAGCCGTTATTTAAAGCCACAGATCCCTCCCATTCCAGAGTTCATTGAATATTATAATGTCCCCTTTGCACTTACACAGTCTGCCTCTGGTGATCATTACTTCATCCATCTTCATCTTCTTCATCCCATGACTTGTCATCTATGCACCTGGCACTTTTTTGTGATCTCAGTCCACCCGACTGCTGGGCCTGTGTGTTGCCATCATGCCGCCCTCCTCCAAGATGGTCTTCTCCTGCTTATCCTGGAATGTCTCAACAATTGGCAGTTCTCACACTTCACACTTCAAAGCAACCATTTTCGCAAGTAACAGTTCAAAGCTACACTTCACCTTATCTATCACATACCTGCAAAGCTGCAGCTGCTG
>VZZY01023567.1:1654-23510 GCA_013400335.1 Eurystomus gularis
CGGCCGGCGAGAGCCGGCGCCGAGTGTGCTCCTGCCGGGCCCGGGCCTCGGCGGGGAGAGCGAATCGCTGCTCGTGTTCCGGGCAGCGCTCTCCGTGCCGGGACCGCGTTTTCTCGACGTGCTGCAGGGAAGGAGGCCGGTGTTTCGGAAGGCGGACAGTGCCCTTTGCCGTACGCTTCTGGTCAAGCAAGCGGAGGCGTGACCCATTCGTTATTAGCTAAAATAAACCTTCTAGTGTCATGTCGTGAGCCTCAGAGCAAAAAGCGCCTCTTGAGAAACACGGAAATAAGTTATTCCTGTAAAAGGTGGTCTGGTAGCATCCGCGAAGGAAGTTTGCACAGTAGTTTTGTTAGCCTTAGTATTCAGGGCTGAGATAACTTAGAAACAAACAGACTCGTGTGACTTTAAACAAAGTGCTAATGTGGTTGGGAGGAGGGGATATTTTCCTTCTGTATTATCTCCAGTAAAATTATCCCGGAGCAGAGTTTTGTCCTCTCTCCTCTCAAAAGTGAGGCTAGAAGTCACTTTCCATTCCATTAGATGCAGCCTTGAAACCCTTGTATGCGCTGCAGAGTGGAAGTGAGGAACGCTGCTGAAAACACCTCAGCGTTTGGTCAGGTCTCAGCTGGGGTGAGGAGGTCAAAGGCATGTGCATGCTGGGTTGGCGTTCATCTGAAGTAGGGCAGGTGCAGGTGTGGGGACCTGCCGCAGACCTTTTGTGCTGGTAAGTCCCAGCCACCTTCGCAGCGGGCTGGGCTTACAGCGCACTAGGACTGGGAGCGGAGCTAGCTTCAGCTCGGTTCCAGTCCCTCTAACTCCTGTGGCATTTTGGTGGCTCGTTTACTGATTTGTCTCCTGTCTGAACACCTGGGGCTTGGAGCAAAAGACCTCTAAACAATTTAGCCTTAAGTTTAAATTAGCTGCTGCTGCTTCCTGCCTAGGCAGAGAAAGGAATCTGTGCCGGCAGACTGGTATCATGCTGATCACCAGCAACGGGTCTTCCAGCTTCAGCCCTGTAAATTAATAAGTAAGAATGTAGATGGGCGACATCAAATGGGACAGCTATGAAAGCTGTTGACGTGCCGTCTGCAGAAGAGCATCAGCCTCTGAAGAGCAGCATTGAGAGGAGCTCTGTGTGGCTGGGACGTCGGCTCACGCTGCGCGCCAGCTCCTCCGGCCTGCACCGGGGCTCGGGCCGTGGGCCCGGAGGGTTCGTGGGGAGCCCTCGCACGGGGGGCTGCGGAGCAGGCTCGGGCTGGCCCAGGTGCCGCCGCCCTGGGTCTGCCAGCAACGCAGCAGCGTCGAGAAACGCTTGGGAGGATCAGTCCGGTGACAGCTGTTATCAACAGCTTCACATTACGCTGCGGTGTAAGTTTGTCAGCGTATGGGAAAGATGGCTGCCAACAAGGGCAGTAGTCGGGAGAGCGTTGGGCAACTGCAAGCTGCAATGTTCTAACCTGAAGAGTGACTGAAACGGGTGATTACAGCCCGAGCGTTGGAGTCAATCCTTGCTTTCATCAGAACGCTGCCAGACGAACCACAGAGAAAGACACATCCTGGATTATCTCAGATCTGCTGCTTTGCCGTAGGCAAGACATGGGCTGTTTGGTATGGGATGAGAGATTGGCTCAGAAAACTAAAAAAAAAAGGAATTTTAAACTTAGTAATTGTTTGGTTTACAGAGTTCTTCCTGTGCAGTGTGGGATTATCCAGAGGGTTATTACTTTATTTTTATGGTCACTGGGATTCTTGGGTTTTCAAATGATTTAGCTGGTGTGCGATGCACAGCGTCTGCACGACAAAGGGCTCTCTTTAGAGGAAAGAAAATAATCACGCTGAATGTATTTTCCCAAAAATTACAAGCAAGTTTTCAACTGCTGATTTCTGCTGCTTTCCATGACTACATCTAGTTTCACTATGGATATTACCTGTGAAAGAATTGTTGAACTTGCTGTTAAAACAACTGCAGATATTTTGAAACTCGTTCGCTAACTTTGCTTTAACAGAAACCTGGCAAATGGAGATGTGTTTCTATTTGACAGAGTTGGTTTTTTTTTCCTTCCCCTTCAATACTCACACTTTAAAATTTCAAATGACTTTGCAAAGTTTGTTCTTTGTTAGGCAGGACTTTTTACAGACTGGGAAATAAAAGTATGTAAGTTAGCTGCCTTCCCAAGGTCATACGAGGCCAAAACTCGCTCTGTTACTCTCGTGCTATGAGAACAGAACTGGGCACAAAATATCTACGTGGAATTTGAATCTTTTGCTTCCTCTTCTGGTGCTTTTAATTACAAAACCATGAAAGCTTATTCTGAAGACCTCCATCAAATTAATTAACCTTTAATATGCATGCAGTTCTGTAGGAAAAATGTTTTGCCTTGAAGTTAAATTTTCTGTGAGCCGTGGTACGTGTGATCTTTTGGCCTTGTTTGTGGGGAGAAAATCGTTTTCGTAAGTACAAAATACGGTACTGGTGGCACAAAGGTTGAGCAGTATTTTTCTTCTGTGTTTTTGCAGGTGAACGACCTCTGCTGGCATGTGCGCTGCCTGTCGTGCAGCGTGTGCAGGACGTCTCTGGGAAGGCACACCAGCTGTTACATCAAAGATAAAGATATCTTCTGCAAACTGGATTATTTCAGGTATATCACACAGGAATATCATTTTACTAGATAACATGTTACACTTGCTTGTTACTTTTCATTTAAGCTGCGACTGAAAGGCACATTTAGACTGGTCTTTATTTGCTAGGTTTGTCAGGAGTTGCTCTGACCTCTCTAGAAGAGGCACTTGGGAGATGCCAAGTCTGTCTAACGTTACCGCCTGCTAAGCCTCCACCTCTGCCCTGGCACCGTTTTGTGTAGCTACTGCATCTGTAAAATAACTTCTATATGCCCGGGGTGGAAGCAAGTCGCTCCGAGTCCTTGTTGTAAAGGTGTTGTCTGTGCCAAGACTCGCCCTTAGGTGATGCCAAATGAGGGCACGAGGTGGGGTTGAGGTGACATTCTGTCTGGACCAGCACACGGCTGATCTGAGCCTGTGGGTACATGGAACTACAAAACCAACTCAGAGCAAATCCCCTGATCTTCATGAGAAGCTTTCAGCAGTTCTGCCTTTCTGTGATCAGTCTGAGTTAGAACATGAAGCGTTCCTCAAGACTGAGGTCTAATCCAGTAAGGAAGAATATTATTTATTCATGTTGGCATTGAAAGTACTCATGATACAAAATCTTCAATCCAGAAAGTAGCAATATTTTTTGCTGTTGATTTTGCTGTGATTGGGGGGAGTGGGGAGCAGGTGGGACTTAAAAAAAAGAACTTAAGAGTCTGCAAAGATTTTCAGGACAAATTCTCATCTAAATCAACAAATCTTGGTGGCTAGCTTCCTCTTCAAAGAGAAATATTCTACTGTAATAATGTAAATACTTGCAGATACTTGAATTTCTTTTAAAACCATAATGTGATGGTAATTAAGGAAATAACAGTGAAGATACAGGTTTTCCCCCTTCTGCTGAAGGGGACCCAATGATCAGTGAAGGATGAAGTAGCTAAAGTAATCTGAAATATATTTGAATAATTGGGAGAATTTTGAGCACAAAGTCAGCTGTTTCCGTCTCCCACTCACAGCTCTTTAAAGAGTAATTATCTTTATAAAAGGAAAGATGAAGAGCTGTGAATTCATGCAGCAGTTAGGATCTTTCAGTTTGACTCTTTGCCTTATGAGAACACTAACTTCTGTCGTTCCACAGTGGTCTTGCCTTAAGCGATCAGACACAGACCTGCCAATATCTTGCAGTAAAACCCCAGTTACGCTGTCCCGTCCTGCCCCGTGGTCAGCGGGCTTGCTGTAGGCCTCGGCCACACTGCCACATCCCACTCGCCTCGGGCCCTCCCGGGCCACCCCCTTGCCCAGGCCGGCTGTCCCGTGCCCTCACGCTCCCGCCGCCGTTTCCGCAGGCGGTACGGCACCCGCTGCGCCCGCTGCGGGAGGCACATCCACTCGACCGACTGGGTGCGACGGGCCAAGGGAAACGTGTACCACTTGGCGTGCTTCGCCTGCTTCTCCTGCAAGAGACAGCTTTCTACTGGCGAGGAGTTCGCTTTGGTGGAGGAGAAGGTCCTGTGTAGAGTGCATTACGACTGCATGTTGGACAATCTGAAAAGGGAAGTTGAAAATGGTAACGTACTGCTTTTGTTAAGGGCTGTGATTGTGGCTTAGTTTTAATTAAATTGCTGGGTTTTATTTCATCTTCCTTATTAAGAGGTAATTACCTAGCTTTACTAAGGCTGGAAGCACAGGTTCTTGAATTAAAATAATGTGCAAGTCATTTGATGTTTTAGGTTTGGTTTTTTTTAAAAGTTTGTATAACTTGTTTTTCTGTCCTAAGGAAAGGAAAGCGAGAGCGTATCTAGTTGATAAAATATCATGCCGGACCTATTCCGTCCCTCGCTTGCAAGGGAGTCATTTGGGGCATAACGGACAGTGGTGCTGGATCAGTTCAGCCCTGAACAGAATACGCCTTTTTTAAAGCTGAAATTCGGCTGGCCAAGTACTGTTGGTTATTGTTGGAGGACTGTCTGACTTACAAATAACAACATTTTGCATGCGTAGCAGATGGTGTTGTTTTATCTTTAATGCTTCAGGTAATGGGATCAGTGTGGAAGGAGCATTACTAACAGAACAAGACGTTAATCATCCAAAACCAGCAAAAAGAGCTCGGACCAGCTTCACAGCAGATCAACTCCAGGTAGAGCCAGTGCTAAAACTTGCATAGTTCAAGGTTTATGTGGAGCAGTGGATCGATAGGAAATCAGATGCGTATGGGGGGGAAGAAGCAGCTCACATGCTTTAGACTATTTCATAAACTATCAAGACACAGCATGTTTCTGGAATTGTTTGTTAGCTTCAGTGCTTTAATATGAAGTAGTTACTCTTTAAGCTTTTTATTTCCCTGGGGGCAGCCAGTAGTTCTGCAGAGTGGAAACAAAAAGGTGGTTCTGTTTTGATCACTCGATGAAATCTGTTTAATCAGACATTTACATCACTACGCATAATAAAGACAAAATATTTTTAGAATTACATAATGTGAAGAGTTGCACTGAAGGTGGGTACTGCATATGACTTCAAGACATTAGCAGGATGAAAATTTGAATTTTGTGGTAATGGCTTCATCTGCTCTGCTTTCAAGACTTCTTGTTGCCGCTTTGGCAAGAGTTAGCTCTGGACTGCTTCAAGTATGAGTTATTTCACCTCTGGATCACCACTTCACCTAAATGAGCTTTCTAGGGAAGAACACCATGAAAGGGGTAGTGGTGAGACCAGATCTAGAGGTTTCGACCTGTAGTGGAAAGGAAGCTGCAGCTTTCTACCTAATCCTCACCACATGTCCCTGTTTTCAGTTTATAGCAGGTATTTGAATTTCTGGTCACATATGGCCGCTACACTGTTCATTTTCTGGTGTCTCAGTCTGAGTTCTGTTTTGTTGGCCTGTCGTCTTGCTTGCAGTGAGAGAAGTTGAGAAACTTGAGGTGTAATACCACGTGAGGCATTTAAGCAGTGCTATCTGACATGGCGTGTGGCTGTTCAAAGCTTGGTTTGCTATTTCAGCCATGACCGGGGACAGAACGTGGTGTTAATACAAAACAAGCATATTAGCAATAATCTGACAAGGACACAGGGCAAGGGCTCTGGACATCAAGCTTTGACTTGTGTGAAAGGGAGCTTTCTTTTCCAGCAGCAGCTGAAGAGGAGGTAGGCCCAGCCATCAGGGTACAGTCAACTCTGTTCAAGGCTTCTTCCTGCTTGCTGACAGTGAAACTTCCACGTTCCCTTCTTTTCCAGTTTTAAATAGATTGTAACCTACTGCAGCAGGTGTTTGAGATCTTAGGGCCTCTTGTTATTTAGTGACGTTTGCTGCCTGCTCAGCACGTCTCCGTCTGTGCCTGTCCTTGCTGCTGGCATAAGACTTCCAGCAAGAGAAGCATCAGCGAGATGAGTGACTGTTGGAGCAGCAGCATGTAGCAGCACACCTCGTGAAGCGCTTGTACAAAAGGGTGTCCACACTTTTTGATGTCTTTGTATGAAACAGTGGAAAGGTAAATGGTTTCAGCATTTCTGAATGTGGAGAGAAGTAGTCTGAAACTTCAAAGGTGAAGACAGGCAAAATTTGCAGACCACCAAGGGTCAAAATCCCCAAATGAGAAGCTACAGCTTACTAAGTTTGGTGATAGCCTGCAGAAGTCCGTGAAGCATTACTTCCTTATGTAAACTCTTACAGGCTCTAGAACTGTTCAGGATGCAGGCCAAGTTGACATCTACTTCCTCAAATGTAACTGATATCCTAATGACAAGTGTTCACTCCAGTTTTCTGTGAAGAGATGAGTGTAACGCAACTATTGCATCGTGCAGCTCAGCCAGGGTGGACCCTCCGTGCTCCTCGGGTCGCTCAAAGGAAACTGAGGCACCAAGTGCTGCCCAGTTGCCTGTGTCCTCTATGGAGCTGAGAAGAGGGTTGAGTTGCTCCATATGATACAAGGCACAGGTAGCAGCTGACACATTCCGAGGCAGATCAAAGTTCAGTCCTTGTGCTGTTGTCTGCCACTATCGATGTTTTCTTTATCAAGCATGTCTGAATTGCTTTGCAGTGAATTTTCTCCCACAGTCCTTTCAACGCCATCATAGCAGAGAGCCTCCTCCATTTTTTTACTACTGCCAAGCAGAGTTAATTTCTTTCAGTTCTGGTAAATGCCTCAGCTCAGTTAAGCATAATAAGGGGCTTATATTTTGGCTTTAGGGGATTGTATTTTTCTTTTTCCTTGATGTATTTGGGACTGTCTGGGGATTAGTGGTTACAACAGTGGCCTAAAACCAGGCGAGGAGTAGGACCGTGGTCTGAGAGGAGACTCTAGTGCTGCTCTTGGGACCACACACACAAAACTGCCATCTCTTACCTTGCCTTTCCAGGTTATGCAAGCACAGTTTGCTCAGGACAACAATCCAGATGCACAAACGCTTCAGAAACTGGCAGAAAGAACAGGCTTGAGCAGGCGTGTTATACAGGTAACTGTGCTAAGTCACCAGACTGAGGAGGTCTGGCAGTCATCCACTGGAAATGCTTAATGACAGTTTTCTCCATGTAGTTACTCTGAGATGGAAAAAGATGTAATCTGTCAGTTTTAACATAACTTCGGACAACATCCTTAGTCAGAAATGGGTCTAGAACAAACATGTTGGAAAACTTGCTGTATTCATCTTGCACTTTGTGCAGAGGATGAATAATATTCCAGGAAGAAACTTCTCAGCCTAAATAGCACAGAAATTAGCACTAAGCTCTTCCAAACACAGATTTCTGACTCTTAATAGTCTTGTTCTGAAGACCTGCGCTCTTTTTGAAAATGACTTGTGGTATGACACATTAGGAACAAGTGACTGTCTAGTGGCCGGTTCTGGAGAGCAGAGTTCAGAGGTGTACCCATGGCATCCGAAACAGAGAATCACAAACTTAGATCTTTGCTTGAAGATGCCTTTCAGCAAACATTATATGTGTGTTCTTTTTATACATAAATATGAATTTTGGTATTATATAAATTACATACATGCTTATATAAAAACGAGTTTGCGGTTCCCTTGGTTTTAATCTAGCTTGGAAGATTGGCAGAGTTTCTATGGAAATGAGGTGTCTGGCAGCTGTGATCAAGTCTTAAAAACAGAAGCTTGCATGTTTTCTGGTGTGAAAAGGAGAGTGGGTATCCTGTAGATAAGCTGCAGGAGCTTTCCTGACCTGGCCATGCTGTGTGAGACGCTGTGTAGGCTTAGAATGCATATTTCTTCGTTTGAAATGTCAGGGTTAGGGTAAAGGCCCAGTCAGCTGAAGTTGGAACGCTGAAGATTTTATTTACGCTAACGTTGAAACAGAATGAATCTATCAACATGATGTAAATTTTTCCCCCTTTTTCAGGTGTGGTTTCAAAATTGCAGAGCACGCCATAAGAAACACGTTAGTCCTAATCATTCATCCACTGCTCCTGTCACAGCAGTTCAGCCCTCCAGGCTGTCTCCACCCATGTTAGAAGAAATGGCATACTCTGCGTACGTACCCCAGGATGGGACCATGTTATCTGCTCTACACAGCTACATGGATGGTAGGTAGAACAGCTTATCTGACTAAAATCATTATTGGCTGCATCAAGAACAGTTTGCCAAGTATTGATTAAAGAAACGTAATGGACTTTTAATTTCTAGTAGTCTTTACAGAATATCATAATAATGAGGTGTAGCTAGCTAGTACGGTAAATGTGTGCCTCTTCAAGCAGTAGCCTTTCACTGTAAGAGCATAGCTGAAGATCTGGGTGTGTAGAGCACTTCTTGTGCTATAAATCCTAGTAATAAGAAATCAAACACTTTTTTTTTAAACATCCACGCCACGTTTTTTAATAATAGGCAATTGTACTGAAAACTGTTGGCCCCCCCCTCCCTGGCTCTTACCCCAGAGACTGTAGGTGTACTCAACCCAGCAGCTTCTCTGAGAACTTCAGCTTCCCTCCCAGGAACACATGGGGAGAGCCCGGTGGTCAAAGTGTGGTTCAGTCATTGTGTGTCTTATGATCCAAAAAGTCAACAACTTTGGTTCATATCTGTGATTAGGAGAGACTGAAGGTTTTGGGAGAACTGGACACGGAGCTGCTTGTGTGGCCTGAGCTCATTTCTCTCCCAGGCTGTGCTGTAAGGTGGGCTGTGGGTGGAGGAGTGGGGCTGCCGGGCTGGGGAAAACAGCATGCTGCGGTGGTTGGGACCAGCAGGCTGCTATTACCCAGTGGGATTTAGTAGCTTATAATCTTCTAACTCTGATGAAGTTGACCAGTAAATATTTCTGTTTTTGTAGCTCATTCACCTACAGCTCTTGGACTCCAGCCTTTGCTACCCCATTCAATGACACAACTGCCACTAAGTCACACCTAATTCCTTTCTGTCAGGGATATAAGCTATTAAGGATGTAACCTTAAGTCATTTGTTGTGTATTAAAAATATCATCAGAAAGATGTTAATGTTAACTTTTTATTTAACATTTAAAGCATTTTCAAGATCATTTTTGCTGCCCAGGTATGTAAGTATATTTAGCCTGCAAGACACTTTTATGGATTCTGCATAAATGACTATTCCATTGTTTACAAGCCTTATTAAACACCTTTTTTTGTATTGTCTGGAAGTAGTCCACTCTAGTTGTGTGTGTTAATTTATTTGTCATCAAAAGAGCACTTTGCCTAAAAGAAAGGACTGACAATTGTGCAAAATGTTTACAATTCTTTGTGAAATTGTAGTTTATCATTAGTTTGTATCTGTAAGTTATTGCTAAAAGTATTACCTGTATTTGAGTTGTACACAGCCTATATGTTAAAGCTTATTTCTGTGAGTTTACAAAAATAAATTTTGGTTGCAAATATTTTCGAACTGAATAAAGTTTCTGCTGTAGCATGCCAAGCAAAAATGTTGCTGTGTTTATGGCTGAACTGTGGTGATTTGTCAAGTGCTTAACTCGATTCTTTGGTTTCAAGAGAAGGGCTCTGGTATGCTTACGTGCACTACACCAGACTTTCAGGAGTGCTCATACCCGTCTCAACCAATGTTAAAATTCCTTTATTGGGCTTAGATGGGTCTTGAAAGGCCCCAAATAGGTACTACTTTAAGCATACCCAGAACAGTGCCGCTCCTGAGCGTGCACAGCTGCAGGGTGAGGGAAACGATGGGTGTGGGGGATGGATTTTTAACTGATTTAAGTCAGCACGTGGAGAACTTGAATTCACATCTGCTTTAACATTTAGAATTTTTACTACTTCAGCTTCTGTTTCCTTCTGTGCTTTTAGCTTGTGATTTTTATTAAGCAGGATGGTAACTAATATGCAACATTTAGAGTCTGCATTTTTAAATTATAGCTCAATATTTTGATAGTATGAAACTGCCTATGAATAGAGACTGGAGTTCAGTCAAACGCACAGAAGTCTGCAGTGTTTAAACTGTTAATGTACTAGGACCTAATTGCAAAGCACGTTTTGATTCACTGATTTGATGGACAAAGGCGAGTGCATACTATGAATTCAACTGATTTTTGTCTTCACAGACTAGTTTCCTTCAAGATCCCATGCGCACCCCTAAACTTTCCTTGCATCAGAAGGAAATCATACTTTTGAAGGTGTGTGTGTGTATCTGTGTCCTTTTTTTCCTCTCCTGACTATGAGTTCGTGTCTCCACTCTGTGAAATTTCCTAACTGTTCTGTTCTACCTTTTCCACATTGAAATGGTTTGTATTTTCTCTGCCGCTAGGGAAAGATGATGGCTTTTGAGAACATAACTCTCCTAGCAATCTCTGAATTACTCAGGTTCATAAATTAGATGTTGGCACTGTTTCAAGTGCTGCACACAGATGTCTGAGCTAATCTGAGTAGCAGGAGCATTCTGTTTGCACTGGCACAGCGGTTTGTCCAGCCTAATATTATCCTGCCACTTTTTTTTTCCACAAAACACTCTAAAGACATGGGCTGTTGTGGAACTTGACTGACTTTACATTTTATTGTAACATACGTAACTTCTCAGTGAAATACTCCGTATGGAATACGGACTTCAGCATGTTTTCAGTACCTAAGCTAGCTCCTTATATCTGCATGACATGAAACTGCAGCCCTGGCAGTAGACAAACTGGGTTGTGTTCATTTGTGGGGTCTGATATGCAAGTAGGACAACCTTACTGCTGAAGTTTTAGCAGTCAAATACTATATAATGCTAATTTAGACCTTAACATACCTTGCCAATTTAAAATACTATTCAGTTGCCTTGTTTTAAAAAGCAACTTGACTTACATCAGTTCTCTTTAAAGAAAAGTAATTATTCACTGTAACTTGAAGGACTAAGCAGCCTCAGGTTGCCTGAAACTAAGCTAATTTATGCAACCCCTCCCGTTCAGTTCCAAAGTCAGTGCAGGATTAAAGTAAATGGGGAGCAGTTTTCCCTTTTCCCTAGGAGTTCCTCCTGCTCTCATCTTTTGCTACACTGAATGCTCGAGCAGCTGCTTGTAAGTGCAGCTGGGAGGATGGAGGAAGCTCCAGCAGAGGCTCTGGACTTCTGGGTGTCTGCCCTGTGCTGGCGTTGGCCGTGTGGCACTGATGGCGTACGGAAAGCTGCGGATGGTTGTAGCCTGCTGCTCTCCACTGCAGCTGGTGCTCGAGCCTGATGTGCAACTTTGAACGCTTGTAGTCTCCTGGCTGTGCAGCGACTTGGTTTGTGGCACTGCTGCTGAGCTCTTCTCTCCCCAGAGCCATCCTTACTGCCTCTTGCTGTTTAAAAGAGCAACCCGGGTGTTGCCATGCTGAGGAAACTCACAGGCTCTCTACAGGGAGGGAATGCATAGTATGCTGAGTCAGCACCTTTTAAACCAAACAGGTTCAATTTAAAATTGAAATGCTGCATGAAATTAGCATATCAAATAAATGGGTCTTAACATCTCACTTAAAAGTGACCCACCTTGAACAGAGAACAAGAGAGCTCTGCCTTGCGCTCTGCTCTGCGGGTGCTTTTGCAGAGAACTAGTGGTGACACATTCCCTCTGATCCAGGTGTTCAGCCTACAGGGTAGGATAATCATTTGGTACTTGCTAATAGTTTCAATGCAATTTATCTTGTGAAATCCAAAACGGACCTAATGGTGCAGAAGATAGTTTGCATCAAGAGGTTCTCAAAAGAAAATAATCACAAAAAGAGTTGTCTCAAAGGTGCTGTGAGAAGACAGCTATGGATTTCCACTCCTTTTCCTTCCCTGCTCTGTCTAACCCATGCACATTGGGGCTGGCTCACATATTATTGTGTTGGAACAAGTAACCACACTGCAAAATAAAACTTAAAATTTATTATACTCAACCTGCTGTAGGGGGAGGGAGAAATACAGATGAAAAATCTCCGCCTAGTGCAAACTTCACAGAATCTCTAAAGGAAGATGCTAGTATTTCCGTTTGCAAAGAAACGGTTTATTGCTACAGCATTTTCAAGGTCCTTTAGAAATATTTTAAACTAAAATGAAATACCGGAATCTAGCTGTTTTGAAATTGCAGCCATTCACTGGAAATAGGAGTTTGTGTTCATATGAGAATAAATCTGAAAAGTACTTGAGCATTCTCTAGTCTCCTTTTCACCCTAAGGCACATCAAAACATCTTTGCTACTGCTAGTGGAGGTTTGACTAATCCATTCTTAAATGTCTCCAACAGTAGGAATTTTTACAGACTCCACGGGAAATCTGGCACTTTCTTAGGGAAAAAAAAGTTTAAAATCCAACAAAAGAGAACTCCCAATCTTCTCGTCCCTGCCAAACAAGTCTTAATTCATCAAGTTTTTCATACCAACTTGTATTTGCTAAATGTCTAACTGTTGCCATGCTGTTTCCTGTGTCTGTCTTCGTGACGGACAAAACTCTGTTTTAGCCAAGCCCTTGCTGATGCTCAGCGGGAGGACTAGGGCGCCTCAGTTCCTCATTGCTGTGTGTTCCTAGATGATGGCTGCTTTTCTTCTAAGAGCACTGCCCTCCACATTCTCTTTGTGACCAGCTGCTCTCTTGTCTCCTGTTTTCCATTCTCCATAGATTACTGCAACCTGGGTAAGCAGCTTCTGCTTTACTGTACTGAATTCCACCCCACGTCTTTCTCACTGTTTCTCAAAGTTTTCAAAATCATTTTGAATTCCAGTTCTGAGCTCCCCAGTACTCCCTCTTTTGTGTTGTCAAAAGTTCATTAAGCATCTCCTTATTCTGTCACCCAGGTAATTAACTAAAATAATGACTAGAACCTGATCCTTCAGTAATTCTGTTTTTCAAACAGGAGAATGTATTGTGTGAACTGCTTACGACAACTTATTTTTGAACTTTTCTATCCTAGGTTATTTCCCTATCTTGCCTATGTCAGACTGTGACACGTGCAACCTCTTGCCCACCCACACAGCTGTGACCCTTGCTAAAATGAAGCTGAGCTGATTTGACAGTCTCGTTGTTTGTACTCTTGTTATTTGCTGGTGTGGTTCGGATATTAAAATTCTTGAATAAAATAATTAGACTGAAATGAAACTGCATTATTGGATTCCCTGGCTTTCCTCTGCCCGTTTCCTGGGCTCTCGGCACTGGATCAGTTCTTCTTTCTCCTGGTGTCTCTCAAGAGTTAATGGTTTGGAGAGGTGCTCTCTGGCTCAGCTGTCCTAGGAGAAAGCGGAGCAGGTCCAGGCTACACAAAAGCATTTAGTTTGACATCATCTAGAGCATTTGCTTTTGTTGGCCTTGGTACTGACTACACTAGTGACTTGCTCATAGCTTTCTTTTTTGATAGAGGTGAAGGTCTAGTTTGGCCTTCTGGGTATCCACTGGCTATGGTTTTGACTCTGAGTTACAGATCACCAGTAGCCTTACTCTTGATTAGATTTATTAATAAATGCACATCATCTTTACCCTTGCTGACATTTGCTAAAGCTGCCTGATTTTGTGAGCTGGCTTTCTGCCAGAAGTTAATACTGTTTTCTATGTTGGTATTACAGTTACGAGAACTGTTTTCTGCACCCTTTCTATGCTTACATCTGAAGTCGAAATATTGCTTAAAGTTTAGGCAAGTTGATCGTATTACACTTCCACCTTTCCTTTATTCATCCCTATTTCCTCAGTATAGGTAACTGCTCTGAATAGTTTTCCTTGCTGAAGAAACGGATGGTTTTTGTTGTTGTCCCGTGTCCGTGTCCCACCTGTGACATTTCGCAGCTCACCGCTGTGTTTCTGGTACACGTTGAAGCTCTGTGCTCGCATCTTGCCACACAGCGCTCCTTAGAACACGCACGGTGAGTGATGCTGTGAGGATGGGAAGTCAAACGGGTGTGTGAGGAAGGGTGTCTTCATGAAAGACGCTGTTGCCAGAAATATTTTGACGCGTGCATCTGTGCTTTGTTTTCCCTTTTCCTTGTCTCTTTTTTTTCTGAATTACATTGCAGTTCAGATCGTTACCCATTCAAAAGTCACAGTAGTCTCTGACAGGTAAAATTCATCCTGTCCTCAATTCAGAATGACAGCTGGTTTGTGGCGGCAGCGTGCGCTACTGAAGCAGAAGCTGCGGGCTGGCCACTTGTCACCTGCCGCAGCGGCTGTGGCCATCGGCCCCTTCTCCGCTGCACTGGTGACACCAGCACCTTGCTGGGCACCACTCTGCTTGCCCCGCGCAGGGCTGGCAGCTGGCCCATCCCTCGCAGCCCTGCCAGCCCGCACTAAGGCTTTGCTTGCTTCCAGACTGCTGAGTGCACCCGTGGCTTTCATCACTACACTAACGTGCATTTAAATGCCCAGTATCCGGCTTCTCCGTATGTGCTCCCTAGGGAACTACTTGGGAAAAATGTGTGCACCTGCAGTAGAAAAAAACTTTAGCAAGTTAAAAAATTTAACTTGTGTCATTTTAATTCCGTGTACTACTGTTGTTGCTAGCTAACTTCTAACTCCTGGTCATTTTACTACTAAAAATGAAGCGACTAGACTTGTCATACAAGTCACTAACAGCGTGATAACTCAGCTTTTTCAAAGCTGAAACCAATTTATCATTAGTTTAAATGAAAAGCAGAAAAACACCTGAACTGGTTTAGTTCATTTCTGAAAAATCCACAGCTTGGTTATGTGTGGGGGAGCCTTCAAGAAGGGTGACGTCTAGGGACAGAGAAAGGTAGTACAAGATTCATAACAAAAGGAACACAAACTGCCTCAGGTTGTTAATAAATTTATTTACACTGAAGTATACATTTGCACATTTTAATTATCCTGTTTCCTTTTAAAATAAAATGAGTAGCTGCTGCAAACATACCAGTCTGCCAGCTCGCTCTCTCACATGTTCTCGGGTAGAATATGAGGGAAGAAGACGCTGCACTGTAGATGTAGATACTGTGGGTATCTGCTGCGCTACTCTGTACTTTTAACGGGCTTTAACACACAGCAATGGAATGCAATTGTAACGCTAATTTTAGAGAGTGACCTTCTGTTGCCTTATGTAGCTATCCTGGTTTCAAAGAGAGTAGTTTTTCCTTTAAGTTACAAGAGGATGACTTCTCAGTTACGGGTGAGGTTGTGACTAAGGGTCACCCTGTTAAGAAATGCTGAGTCCAGAACATGTTCTGAGCAAGGTAACGTTCACGCAGCCTCTCTGTTCCTGGAGGTTAAGTGAAACAGGAATACTGCAAGTACTTACCACGTGCTTTCATCAGTCACTTAAATTTGAGAAAGCTGGTATGTTTGGGACTATGACGTCACTTGGAACAATATCATCTCAAACTCTGGAGATCTACATTTGCTGTAAGACCACCACTTTAAAATTGTCTACAGATTTTTCTGTAAGTCTGGTAGTAATAACTGCAATACAAATACATGATAGCTATTTTTCTCTCCTGTGGGCCAAAGGATTGTTGTAGACTGATAGGCTGTATAAACCAAAGCTAGAGACTTACTGAGTCATTCTTAGTTCTTCCATATATGCTAAAACAACCCTCTATCAAATGTTTCCTGCATTCTATTTTAAAGAAATTGTGCATCATGAGTAGTCTCCAAGAGAAACATAAATCCTAATTCTTACCTGTGTTCATTCTCTGTCCTGGCATCCATCATTATCCCCAGCTGGCTCATCATCACCACTTAGCCTTTCTCACTCTCTTTGAGGATGGTGTTTGAATATTCCACACACGATCCTGATGTAGGCACAATGAAACTCACAGAATTAAATGGCTTTAAATCTGATGACCTATGAAGTGGATGCCAGGAAAGAAAAAAAACCCCAAACAATCTCTTAGCAGAAGAGCTCTTTCAATGTGTAAATCTTCCTGGGGTACACAAAACTTACCTGTTAGAGCTGCGTCCTCTACCATGGGACACTGTCCTTCGCTTTCCCCTTCTCCAGCAACCCCCGAGAAGAGCAAAATACTGACAAGGAGGCAGCTGAAGTAAATGTATTTCCTCATCCCTGAAAACCAGCAGTTCCAGCCAACATTTCTATTAACAAAAGAGAAGATGTGTTTGATCATAGTGGCAAAGGTCCGTAAGAGTTGCATACTTAACGATTTTTTTTTAACACCCTTTTTCTGCTTGCCTGGTACTGAGGGCAGCAACTTCTGCATTGCTTGCATTTATCTGAAGATACACAGAAACTGTGTTAAATGCAGCTCTGATACTCGACAGGCTCCCCAAGATATTTGTGTCTTAAGGAGCTGGATCGACAATAGAAAGACAGAATTGAAAATCTCTGTGCATATGAAAGAGCATTTGAAACAATGAAGTACAAGTAGCACTTTTTTTTCTGTTTCTTTGATAGCTGTCCCAATGTTTGATGATTTAGACCATCTTCTGTTTTAACATGGTATGGCTGTAGTTGGTGAAACCTTGAACAGAATACAAGTTAAGCTATAAATAAAATACTTTACATGGCACATTACAAAGTAAACCCCTTTGACGTTTGTTTTCTGCTACAGGACCAGCAGACTTGGATCCCTGATTATTTCTAGCTGTAGAAAGCATTACGGTGCTTGCTCTCAGTTTCTGGATGAGTGTTTCGACCCAAGCATTTCTTCTCAATTTCTATTTTCAATTAGTTTCAAAATCTGCACTTCAGCCAGAAGAGATCCTTCTGAGGCAAGCAGAGCAACTGAACTTGCTTATCATCTGACCAGCTAGCAGCCGAGGAGACTGCTTTGACCCGAAAGTGTCATCTGCTTTGGTATTTCCAGATGCAGGAGTCTGCTGCTAGACCCCGCCGTGGTTGTGCTCTCACCGATAGTCCAGCACTGGTGACTCGTCTCTCAGTGTGAGTGGATGCCAGCAGTAATGCAGAATGACACCCTTTATCCTTAGCCTCTGGATAGGTCTCCTGCAAAAAGGCTCTTCCGTAGATCGTTTGGCTTTTTCAATATCTTTGTCCAAGTGTAACTTTTGTTTTTACTGTATTTACTGTTTTTCCTGCTGGTTAGAACAAACATGCCCCAAAGACCCTGCTTCTGGGCTGCCAGGAAAGCTCTCATGGACTAAGCTGGAACATGGAGACTGCAGTCCCATGAAGCCTTCTCCGGAGCTGACGGTTCTGCCTCCTCACTGAGCAGCAGTGGGACGCCAGCTGCTCCGCTGCTGCAGAACAGCCTGGCAGGGATGAAGCACGTACCTGACATTGTCTTTTCCTACACAACAGTGAAGCGAAAAGGCAGCTAATTTTGTATTGCATTGCTGTGCTGCAGCGTTCAGCCCTCTTAGTGCTGGGAGATTATTATGGGAACCTAGAATATGAGGCGATTATAGAATATACAAATCCCAGCTTTTTCAGAGCTAAAAATGCAGACTTTTCTGGATGAAGATGTTATTTAATATTGTTGTTCCATAGCTAATGCTTTAGTGTATCTAAGGAGAATTCTTCTCCTACACAGACAGAACAGTGGAAGGCAAAAAAAAAGCACAATTCTGTTGATAGCTAAGCCACAACAGGTGGTTTCACATTGTTCTGTTTTTTCCTTAGATCATTAGAAGGCGGGTGCAGTCACCTTTCCTCTTCACCTGGACGTGCTTTTTCTACATCTGTATTTTGGTAGCTCAGCAAGGAGACTAAGAAGATACGTGACATCTTTGCTGTTTGAGAAAAGTGCTGCATATACCTCATGAAGCTCTGCTTAGTTCTCTCCTGCTGCTTAAGGGCCTTGTTGCAAACCCATGGAAGTCCAAGCTCCAGACAGAGAGTTCACAACGAAGGCAGTGACTCTCTTTCTGAACTCAGGCCTCTTCCCACAACTCAGGGCTCAATTCTTTCCGCTAAGCTGCTGCAAAAATGGCCACATAGTTTCAGAGTGTTTTACAAATATGGCTCCATGTGTAAGGACATCATCCAGAAATGCTCTTCCCTGAAGATGCATCAAGGAGCCCATGTATGTGTTAAACTGCCTGGGAGCCCCGCGTGGCCATACAGCTTCCACAGAGTAATATGGGCAGTGAAGGTCAGGAGGTTCCAAGTGTAGACTTGCCCTAGAACCAAAAAGCCTTTCTTTGTCTATTCAGAACATCCTGGATTTGAGGGATAAATTGGGTGGCAGTTACGTTTCTTTCTAGTAATTTAAGTCTGCACAGCATGCCCTCTATTGTCCAAATATATCCCCCTGAGATGAAAAATACAACAGTGATTTTATACTTAGTTCTGACCCCTCACCTGCTGACTTGCTGTCATCAAATGAGGTGATGCAGCGTAAGTCTTCTGAGGTCTAACATCTTTCTTCTCACCAGGCTGCTGATGCAAGACCATACCTTCACGCAGATGACTGACCACTCTGCTCTTCTTAAAAACTGGGTAAATTAATCTGACAAGAACACCCAGAATCGGTCTATTAATATTAAAGGTACTTCCAGCATGGGAGATTTACACCTTATTTCAGAAGTAGGATCAGGGCTAGGGGGGAAAATAAAATAAATCTCTAAGCTATGTCTTGCACTACTACAGACTAGTCTTAGATGAGTCCACCCGGGCTTTGCCAGTTCTGGGCTCCCCAGTTCAGGAGGGACAGAGATCTACTGGAGAGAGTCCAGCGGAGGCTACGAGGGTGATGGGGGGACTGGAACACCTGCCTGATGAGGAAAGGTTGAGAGACCTGGGGCTGGTTAGTCTGGAGAAGAGAAGCCTGAGAGGGGATCTAATGAATGTGGATCAATAGATGAGGGCTGGGGGTCAAGAAGAAAGGGGCAACCTCTTGTCACTTGTGCCCTGCCATAGGACAAGGGGCAATGGATGCAAGCGAGAGCACAGGAAGTTCCACCTCAACATGAGGAGGAACTTCTTGCCTGTGAGGCTTCCAGAGCACTGGAATGGGCTCCCCAGAGAGCTTGTGGAGTCTCCTTCTCTGGAGACTTTCAAGACCTGTCTAGATGCATTCCTGTGTAACCTGCCCTATGGTCCTGCTTGGCAGGGGGGTTGGACTCGATGATCTCCAGAGCTCCCTTCCAGCCCCTCACATTCTGTGATTCTGTGATTCTATTCTGGGCTACTACTCTAGAAGGCTTGAACGCAGCAAAGCAGGCAGTGAAAAAACAAATCTGCATAGAGAAACTTCTGAGAGTAAATTTTGACAAAGTGGCACAAAACAGAAGAAAACCAATAAGGAAACAATACTACAGCTGCAAGAGGGAAAAGAAATCACAACAGAGCTATAAAGATGCACCCTTTACTGATCCTGTTCAGTTTCTCTCTCATTTCATATTAATGGAATCGTGCAGGTGGTTTGGTCACTTCTGTATGTGCAAAGAAGCAATTTCTGGGAACATGCTTTTGAAGCATACAATAGAACAAGGATTTTGCTTCTTTATGTCATGCTACCAGCACGAGCACAGCTACACTCCAATGGTGATGGCTTTTATGTCAGTCTATAATGTTCTTACGTGGGAAAAATTATTCATGCAAATATTAAGATGACAAAAAGCTATCCAACAGGTCATTGCCGTAAGAGGGTATTTACATCTTCAGAAGGGACTGTGCCAGGATGTACAAGCAACGCTCCAAAACTCTTACAGAGTTTATTACCAAAATATGGGAAACCTCAAACAGCTAATAGTACACTAGTATATTAAAAAGTTACACATTTTCTTATTTTAAAATTAAGTCATTGCATTTGAAAGACAGCTACTCCATTAAAAAAACTTCACCCAAGGAAATGTTTGATTTTTTTTTAATGTGAGTTAGTAGGTCATCCAAGAAAGCTAACCATAAAAATATCATTTAAATAGGATGTAAACTGAAATTTGCTGAATGCAACAGGAACAACTAACAACCATTTTTTAAACTATTTTTCAGAAATAATCAGCAGAAATACTAGCGTTCCCGTAACATGGATACGGGCACTTAACCAAAATAGGATTTTAAGATCAAAAAAATGTGCATATGTGTGTTAGGCATAGTTCACAGAAACATAGTAATGTAACTTTTCAGTTACTTTTTGATCTTTGGTATCTGTGCAGGAATTTGTACAGGCGTCTTTGTCGGGGAGTGAGATGCTAGGCCATACTGCGCAGGGTATGTTCAAACACACGGTTACAGGTTTCTTGCCATGCCATCAGAGTCGTCACCTCTGGACACCAGGAGCCACCTGCCACATGAACCACACCAAGGTAACACGGGCTGCGCTACGCGCCGGCCACCTGGAACTGCTGCAGCTGAGTCTTACACCATCATTTCTTAAACTGGTTTGGCTGATGGGCTGTATGCTCACAAAATAACCCACTTGTGAGCTTAATCATTCCAGTATGATGATGCTGGTTAAGTACTTAGTATTTCTGTAAGAACTCAACACTGCATAAACTACTACCATTAAAAAAAAGTAGAATAAAAGCAAACTAAAGCCTCGCCCCACACGCACACTTTTGACGTTATCATTTGGAGCAAAGTAAGCACACAACCTTCTCCTGAGACTACTTAGATTCTTTTCCAAACTTGGGCTCTTTCAGACTCCAAAATTAAAATAGCTTGCCCGCAGACCCCAGCCAAACCAGCAGAAATGAGAACTCAGGACTTGATGAAATGAAAATTGACTCAAGACAGGAAATTGAGTTGGTCAGATGTGTTGAAAATGATGGCAACCAGAAACTGCATTATGTAGCTCTGTCTAAAACAATCCCTTCCTTTCCCTCTCCAAGCCATCTGCAGATGTGTGGATTTGCAGAGTAGCATGCCAGTTCTTAGAGGAAACTGCACCAACAGCATCGTCCAGCTGCAAAGTCAAACTGCAAAGACATCACAGGTGGAGCACACCAAACACTGGCCAAGACAAAAGCAGAAACATTTTTGTCCTGCCTTTACGGCCAGGGTCTGCTTCATTATAACAGGCCAGTTACGTTATGATGTCCATCTTCAGCAGAGCTCTCAGTCAGGCCACACCACTAGCCTGTTGCAGCGTAACTGCAGTGCAGTTGTGACTAATGGTGCCAGAGCAGAAAGTGAAGCTGCCACCGCTCCCCGTCTCTTCATGGCCGGCACTGACACCGGGAGGACCATGCCCTGAGCAAGGGCCATGGACACCGGGTGCTTCCCACAGCAAACCCAGCAACTGAAAACAAGTGGCCATGCTGCATCCCAGCGTGTGGTGACACGGGGCACCGCCCCGCACCCGAGGGCTGCAGGGGGACTTGAACATCATGATGATTCCTTTGGGCAACCAGGAAGAACAAACCTTGCAAAAGAAGTAGGATCCCTAAAAAGACTGGAGATCAGACTGCTGCTATGCGAGAGAAAATTTGGGCTAGGTTTTGAATTCATCTGGCTGTGGATTAAAGTTTCTATGGCGTGCAGCCAGCATTAGATTTAAATGTAATATGAATGGCAAGAAAACCATGCGAGATATAAAACACATCAGTCTGAAAACACGTTTAAAGGGAGGCAAGAAAGCAATTTTATTAGCGAGCCTGACATTCTCTGAAGGCAGGCAATACAACTAATAGCAGCAGTCAGTTCCAACAGACCGTGTGTGTTAACGGAAGATACTGATGTAGTTTAAAAAAAAAATAATCCAGATTTAATTAAAATAACTACATACATATGAGACACATACTAAAGGTTCTCTATCCTTCATAATCCCCCTACAATAGCTTTTATATTGCAAATGTATCTTCCAGCGCCTGCGCACACTCTGATAGATTCTGCAGGTCTCTACTTGATCACTGGAGTTCAGACAATGATGTTGGGCTTTTAAGGAGAACAGGGCTTTACTGTTATTGTTGTTGTTTATTGCCATGGTCACTGCCCAGCTTTACAGAACAAAAAGCCTGCAGGCTTTCTTGCCTGAATTTGCATCTGAAACAAGTGTTAA